>JAUESH010000043.1:9070927-9099256 GCA_032275165.1 Synergus magnus | reverse complement strand
GCACAAATCTAGCACAATTCAGCACAATTTTCATTTTTTTGAAATTCGAAGTTGGCGTTGCCAACTTCCTGGACATGTCACATTCTCTCTTCACCAATTGGTTGGATTTGCGTTCTCCTTCTGTACTTTAGAATTGAGATCAGGGTTATTAACTTATTTTAAGGAATTTCAAAAAAATTCAGTAGAGTTTTAAGATTTTCAAGTAATTTAAAAATATTTTTAAGTATTTCAAGGGATTTTTAATGAAATTAAAAATTTTCAAAGAATTTCAAAAGAATTCAAAAAAGTTTCAAGATTTTCAAGAAATTTAAAATTTTTAGTAAGTATTTCAAGGGATTTTAAATGATATTAAATAATTTTAAAGGGTTTTTAAAAGGTTTCAAGTGATTTAGTGAACTAACTGCACATTAAAAAAAAAAACAGAATATCTTACCTTTAACATAAGTCCAGAATCATGGAAGAATATTTGTCTTTTTCGAGGCAAGTATGCATAATTAGTATCCTCTACATAATGTCATCTGAAACATAAAATGTTAATAATAATAAGATAATACATTTATGTAATTCAATAGATCAATCAAGCTTTAACGCTAGCTTACACTGTGAAAAAATTATGCGTAAAACACTAAGAATCGGTGATATAAATACCAATGATTTCTAGGGGAAATATATATAAAAAAAACGTGTAATTTTTGTCAAGAAATAATGTACAATTATATAAACTAGTGTAAATTTTGTTGGATCGTGTATATTTTCATTCAAGATCAGTATAATTTTACCATGACTTTTAATATAATACCGAATATAATCTTCGTGTTAATTTGCCCTAGGAATCATTGGTATTTCATGTCCAATAACTCATAGTGTTACTTTATAATGTGTTTGTAAAATTCCTGAAATTACTTTATAGATCAACGGAAATTCTCAACAAAATCGTAAAATTACAGTGATTTATAAATGAAAACAGTTACAGACGAAATGTAAATTTACGTAGGATTTCTTACAATGTAAATATCGATTGGCACTTTCGGATACTATTTTTATAATTTTGTTCATTTTGCTGACCAAAGGAAACTTTTCTATTTTATTCGTATTTTATTGCACTCTAGAATAATTAAAAATGTATATTTAAAAATTCATAAAAATATTACTTCTAGTCCAAAATATTTATTCAATATGACGAGATTGTAAAAATACACAATGAACTCATTTTCATTTCTTTCTGAAATGTTCTCAAGTAACATCAAAATCTGAAATATTCGTCAAAAATGCATTTTTACCGTATAAAACATTGTAAAAATGTTCGACAAAATATATGTATTCTCTAAATAACAACAATAATAAATTTTTTAGATTTTCCAGAAGCAAATCTAAAGATTTTCAACATGAATTCTAAGAGTGTTCGAAAGTCTCTTTTAAAGAAACAATAACGAGCCCAGTGGCACAAATAAATAATGTCTCTTAAAATTAGTTAATGAATTAATGAAAAACCTGAATTGAAGCCTTTCAGATAGAAAAAAAAGAGAATAAAATGATGTAACTCCAAAAAATTTTCTCTACAAAAAATGGCGTCGAAACCGATATATGACGCCATTATGCGTAAAATATACTGAATTTCAGAATACACACTTCTTTATTCTCCCGTTGAACTTCAAAACAAGATTAAAATCAAGAAACAAAAGCAAAAACTCAATAATAATGTACTATAAAGTTCAACAATCGCCCATGGAAAGACAACAAAGTTTGGTTAGAATTTACCACTCGCGTGTTGAGGAACATAAAGTATGTATATTTAATTCGAAAACAGTATACTCACTACATTTACCTCAAAAATAAGAGATGTCTGGAGATTTTTTTGGGTATTGAAATCACTTTATTTTGTAAATTACTTGCCCGGTGTATTTGGAACAAACTTTATGCAGCGGTCTCGACAAACGAACTTTACGAACTGAATCGTCTCGTCACTCTCGTCTGAATAGTTTTACAACTACAGCTACACTCACTCAAACAGTTACTTGTACTATATTGCTGCTGTAACGGACTTTCCATTTATCAGTACCCGATCTCTGCCTTACCATTATTTTCTCTGTAATGACATTTCTACATTTATTGTGATATGTCGAGTTGAATTGATTATAAAATTGGTTTATTTTGTTGTAGATTTATAACAAATGAACAAATTGTATGGAAAGTGTTTAAATTTCCCGCCGGATACCACGAGCGTCATACACGGGGAGTGGCATGAATTATCTAAAACGACGGAAGTTATAAATCACAAACTTCAGAATAAATAACAGTTAAACATATAGCAGTTAAACATTTTTTGACACGTTTCAAATTTCTGCAAGATAACATTTTATCCCTTTCTTCACGCGAATCCTTTAGAAACTGACAAACATTTCTCATCATATAAAAATGGAAGTGAATTCTGTCTCGTTTCGTCTTTTATGTAAACATTTTCTCAAAAGTCAACAAAGTACAATTTCCTTAGAAGTTATTGTATAAACATTAAATATCCTTGAGATACAGTTGGTTTTAATTTTCCTTAAATGGACAGTGACATAGTTTTAAAACCCATCTCGATTTTTGAAGCAGTGATAATGAAATATAATATTTTGAGGATGACATAACCTATACAAACTTGTGTGTGCTGTGATAAATCAGATAAATCTATATACAAAACATTTGTGATTTTTACGTATTACTTTGTGCGCTATTTGTGTATTTCGGAATGGAGGAAGAAATAAACCCTGCCGTTGTTTCTGGAGATGTAGAAAATATAATAATAAAGCTTGATCCCTCCGAAGACTTTCTGAACGATGAAGATCCTTCCGAATTTGAAGGAATCAATTCGGAGATTAATCAAGGTCCTGAGTATTCTGTATTTTACGGAGAATTTAACTCTAATGATACTTCTCTCCCATCTTCAGAAGAAAATGAATCTAACATTATTCAAACCCCCTTTTTCTTGGAGAGTTACTTCAGTGACGACAGTGGGAATGTAAACGAACTGATTGACATACGTTATTTGACATGTGAGAATTGCAAAATTATCTTTGCCAATGAAAGATTATTGCAAGAACACCTCATCACGCATATTGATATTCATAGAATGGGTTGTAACGTGTGTGATAAGGTGAGGATTTTTGAAATGTTGTGGCTTGAGTACAATCGTGAACTGAACCCGTAACCTGGACCCAAAGATGCTTCTGTCCTTTTCTCTCTCTTGCGGTCACGTGACAAGAGAGATGGAGCAATATGATAGAAAAGGACAGAACCATCTTCGGGTCCAGGTTACGGGTTAAGTTCACGATTGTGCTCAGGCCATTATGTGTAAGCTTTTTCGTTCTCAAAATGATGGGTGTTGTACCAAGTTCTAAACTCAAAATTAGATTTCCTCATTTTACTCGGATATTTATATTTAAATTTGACTGTTATTACAGAGCGAACAAATATTTAGTTATAATATTTGTTAAGTAAAATAAAATCGAATTTTGAGCTTATAACTTGGATCCAACGCCCTTAAGTCAATGTCCTATTTAAATTTAAAGTTTCCTTCTCAAAATAATGTTTAACATTATTTAAGTCACTTATACCTAACACTGATGTTAAAGATATGATCTTGTTTTTATTGTTCAAGGATCTGATTATGGCAGAAAAATTTCAATTGCATGTTATGGCTATAAGTCGTCAGAGTATGTACAATTGCGATTTGTGTAAAAAATCCTGTGCTGGAGTTGTTCGTTCTAAGGTACATACATAATTGTTTTCTTAGTTAATAGTTGACTTGTCAATAAATCCACAAATTGATACTTATTCTCTATTTACAGTACCAAGCTCGTCCCTTGGGTAAGACTTACGCCTGCCACGACTGTGAAATCCAAGAAAGAAGAAAACCAATGGTCGTAAATGATTCATCTTTAATTACGCAAAATTATTGCAAAATCGAAAATTGCAGCTTGCACTCAAGCTCGCCTACAGTACTAGAAATGCTTCAAATTCACAAAGAAAAGCACAACGAATTGACCTGCAACATCTGCCCCCTCTGTCCTAAACTCGTGACGTCGAGCACTGTTCTCCAATTAAAAAACGTAAAAAGCGATTGTAACAATATAGCATTCAATCTAAATGGTTCTAAGTTCAACCTCGATAAATGTTTTCATAAGTGCGAGCACTGCAATGCATTTTTTGCTGAGTCTTTCACTCTGTCGAGACACGTTCGAGAGAGGCATAATCTTGATAAAAGTAAGGACAATTTTCAACAAAATTTACAACTAACAACTAAATGTGAGACTAGAACACTTACGTTCAAGTGTACATTTTGTGAGGCGGTATTTTCTGAAAAGTGGATGCATACAAAACATTTAAAAGAGGAACACGAGTCTCCTGATCATAAGAGTAAAAGTGTTAAACCAAATATCGAGACTAAAAGCTCAGCTGAAAATAAGTTCAAGTGCGATGACTGCAACGTTTCGTACTCTGAGAACTTTAATCTAACGAAACATTTGCGGGAGAAACATAAAAAAAACAAACCAAAGTTGGTCTGTACATTGTGCCTAAAAGAATTTACTTTGCAAAGATGTTTCAATAATCATGTGAATATACACAAAATTACCAAGAATTACGTTTGCTTAGAGTGTAATCTTGCCTTTCTTTCGAAATGCGAACTTCAGCAACACGTGAAAATTCACAATCGAGAAGAGCCTGAGTGTAAAAAGTGTGAGAAAAAGACTTTGACCGAAGTTAACCAAAAGAGAAATTCAAAGCGAACTCGTATCAGGATTTCAAGATGAAAGTAACTGTTTAATGTCTATTTTGCAATAAGAAAGACTGGAAACTTTTCTGCAATAATTCAAATTAATTTCTTTACTAAAGTAAGTAAACTGAAAGAGACTTATTTAAAGATTATTACATATATATTATATAAATTGTTTTTTGTTCCTTCAAGCTGTATAGGCTTAATTTCTTAAAATAAAAATGAAATAAAAATAAAAATAATTTTTGAAGATTGGTCCAATTGAATTATTTTGAAATGAGATGAGTATTTAGCTAGATTAGTTTTTATCTTAAGTTTAATGTATCTTCTTTTATGTGAAGATCTTCCAGTTGGAGCTTGAAATCTTCAAATCTACTGAGAGGAGAAATTGATTCAATTATTACTAAATAATATTTTAATATTAGGTAAACAGCATGTGTACAATTCGATAACTTACTCAAACTTAACTTTAACGAAGTTATTTTTAACTGTAAACTTTATGCATAATTACATACGCATTAATACATTCTCGTCATTAAAAGTTGTATATTTTCAACTGAAATCGAACTCGCAGGTACATTTTCTGTAATTTCACTTATTAAGTTACGTAGTAATCACATGAAATTAAACAATCTGCAAATGTACAGAGAGCTGTTATACATACAAATGTGTATGAACAACCACTACTTTTTTCATTATAAATCGTGATTCGAATCTCTCATAATTCACAACAATTCGCGCCCAAATACATATGAAATATAAAAGCGTAACATTTATAAATCAAATACACGATTTAAGGGAATGGTACGTCAGTCGGCGTTTAAAAAAAAACGTCATCCATGTCTTCATACAAGTTACTTTCACGCTTTGAAATCGCAAAAAATGATGTTAAAAATATTCAGGGACTAGAATCAATTAGCACTTTCAAAAATTGTTCCCTTAACAAAAGAAATGCTCTGTGCTTTGTTTTATCACAGATCGAATCACGACTAATACCCACGCATTTAGCATCCTCTTTTAACATAAAATGATTTCTGAAATTTTAGAGATATTTTTTTTTCAACGCATTACGACAAATGCAGATTTAGCAATAAAATACTATGCTTGAACATCACAAGTAGATTTATAAATATAACAGTTTTTTAGGTTTATCGAGAAAGTTGCACTTGCTGAAATTACAAAAATATTTTGGAAAAATTATCAGAGATAGTTCAGTGTTCATCGAATGTAAAAGATTTATACAAATTTGTCTCCCGTGAAATCAACGACAGAGGCAAATTACTTTCAGGAAATCCAAGAAATGAAGACGAGTTTTAAATTTTAATTTAAATTCAATTATTTTACCGACACTACCAACCATGGCTTTCACCAACACACATGAATTTTACTTCTTTTCAATTTAATCACTATCAAATTTCGAACGTGACGCAACGGAACAAATTGTTTGGTTCTACCATCTTAAATTTAATTCAATTTCTACCGAATGTTGTTCAATTTTTAACCTGACAGTGAATCTATTCACAACCAAATGAGGAGACAATCGGAAAGTAACAACTCTAGTAAATAACGATCAAACTCAAGGATGTTTAAAAGACATAATTATCAATGAAATTCTCAAAAATTTCATCAGTGTAAAGCAACATTTATAATTTTAAAAACTCACTACATTCCCAACAACTTGTTCAAATACTGAAGAAATTTAGTGTAATTGACTACTGTCTTTTTTACATCCTTAATAAAAGATGCTTTAAGGGCGTGGACCAAGTTCTAAACTGAAAATTCGATTTCCTCATTTTACTCAACAAATAATGTAATTAGATATTTTTTCGCTTTATATACATACTTCTTTTAGAACTAGGAATGTGTCTACAGAACGAAAACAAATTTTATTTAAATACTTATTCCTCAAAACGAGGAATTCGAAACCTAATCTCGAAATTCAATCTCTTCATTCTACGTAAAAAGTATTAAAATTATACATTTTTTCGCTCTGTATGCATATTTCTATTTAAAAAGTGAACAGTGTTACAAAGCGAAAAAATATCTAGTTATAATATTTGTTAAGTAAAATGAAGAAATCGAATTTTGAGATTAAAACTTGGATCCAACGCTCTGAAACTTGATTCGTATAATCGTTACATATTTACACAATAAAGTCTGTTTTCAGATACTCTTGTGCAAACTTTTACACTGTGGCATAGATCGCAAGCGTCTACTCACTATTATACAAAAGCTAAACCTTTATTTACGACACACCTTTCCTACTATCTCGCTGGAATTGTTGGCAATTTCTCCAGAAAGTCTTGCTCGATGACAGTCTCGAGTTGTGCGATATTCAGGGGACCTTGTGAGTCTCCAGATCTATAGCTAAGTGCGGTGAAAAAGTGATGAAGATCTTGGAGAACTCGAATGCTGTTGGATGTCAGCAATAGTTCCCCTGGTGGTGTGCTAGGCTGTATACTTTTTTCCTGGAACTAAAAGAGACTAGAATCAATTTATTGAAGATTAAGATATTTTAACAAACAAATTTTTTTAAATTATCGTAAGCATAAATGATTGATAAAAACGCGTGCATGAAATTCTAGTTTTTTAAATACAGCCTGTGCAGAAAAGTTGATCTAAAAGAAAAATACACAGAAAGCATCAGTAGACCTCAAACTTGGAAAGAGTCCAAAATGAGAATGACTGTCTTATTTATAGCTCGAGTAAGTATAGTGCAATTTTGAAACTTTCAATTTTCTCACATCGCATCAGGTATATTTTCGACTCGTGAATTTTTCAATTTACAGTTTTTTCAATGCTTTCAAAATGAATCCATCTTTTATTAAAAGCCAAACCAAAAACGTCGAAAAAAATAATTAAAAAATATTAAAAAATACGTTAATGAGATTTAAAATGGTTAAAAGCTCAAAAATAAAGTTTATTAAAATTTCTTGTCCTAGTCTAGTATATAGTTAGTCATTGAATTTCAAAAAGAATCGTAAATTTATTTTCAGTCCGGATCTATGATTTCTCAAGAGCAGGGTTATTGGCTTAGTTGCGAAAATAAACTTTGAACAAACTACCTAGCTGCTAAAACAAATTTTTCAGTTTCTCATTGACTCGGGGATCTTCACAAATTTTACCTTTAAAGGTAAAATAATTATTGTAAAACATTTTTCATTATTTATTATCTATATAGTAAAAATGACTGTGATATAACCACTTCAATTTTTAATAAATAAATAATAATGTGACGATACGGAAGGATCTAATGAAGAATATGATTGGTTTTGTTTATTAGCAAGCTAAAGCTATCGATACATAAAACTCATTGAGCTGATTCATTGCGTTAGTGTGTAATATTATTAGAAGCTTCCTTTATTGTCGACCAGTGCAAAATCCTCCTCTGCAATGGATAGATCAAAAGCGATTATGTTCCTGGTGCTGGGAATTTTATTTCTAACTGCTGCACGTAAGTTTAGTTAAATTACTAAAATATTAATCTATCATAGATTAATCTCTAAATTGTGAAGTTTATAATAATTATGAAATGCATAAGATCCTTCTCCGTTTCTAATCAAGTTCCGAATTTATTTAACTCCAGGCTTAGATAAAATGTTGATAGTCCAAAAACAATTTTTTAATTTGTTAGATATATTACATTATAGGAAAGTAATATAGTACAAAAAATTTGAAATTACTTAAATCAATGAAACAAATTTTTTTTTTATTTTCAATATTCGCCCCAAAAAAAATATTTCTAAATAAATTACAGTTTTAAAACAAGTGATATTTTATTTCTATTCTAGTTAGCATGTGAAGAATTTTGAATTGAGAAGCATGATTGAAGTTAACTCGTTTAAATTGGATTCAATTAGTGAGTTGCTTGCTATTAATTAGAGAAACGAAGCCTGGTGTTAAAATTACATCAAGATTAAATTAATTTTTACTTGTTTTTCTCTTTTAAATTGACGACACCGAACGCGCGCTTCCGCGCGCGTGTTACTTTGTTTTTAAATGTTATATTTTATAATGATGTTTTATTTATTTTTTTCCGAACTAGTAAATACAGTTTTTTCTTTAAATCTTTAAATTTAATAAAAACCGCTACTATGTCTCTTGTAAAACCAAAAAGAGAAGCCAATCAGGAAACAGTAGAAGGCATTACGATTTTCGATATATTTTGAGTAGGATTCATTTGCTAGAATACCGAGTTTTATATTTTCAAAAGCCATTTCTTTTTTTTCAGACCACACTGACGATTCTGACTACAACAATATCGATACCTACGAAGATTATCCAATAATTTACAAAGAGAATTTCGAAAGCAGCCGTCCAAAAGAAGCACCTGACGACTTTTATGTCGTCAATGATCTCGGAGAAACAGACAATCGCCCTGAAACTTATCCTCCAGTGATGGAAACCTTCAAAGAAGCTGAGAGTCGAAACTCTATTTACTCCACACCAAATAAAATCCAAAAGATTTTCTTCAATAAAGTAGATTCTATAAAGACAACAGCATCTTCTCCTCAAAAGAATTGGTACAAAGTACAAGAAAAAATCTACAGGTATACTAAACATCGGATACCAGGTTACGACTATGACGAATTTGATATTTTTGAAGACAGTAGTGATCGCAAATGCAACGAAAAATCTGTTTGGACTCATTGTCTTTGTCAATTTACGTGTGCCGAACCCAACACTGTTGATTGCTATTCTCCTTGTGTGAGTGGTTGTGAATGTAAAGAGGACTTTGTTTTTGATGAAAGAACACAGCAGTGTTTGCTGCCATCACAGTGCAAATTAGGTGTCGACTATATTTACGATTACGAAATTTAATTAGAATTAGTAGAAAAAATGAGAGAAGGGATTTCATTAAGATAATTATCTACAACTTGTGCATTTTACTTGAAGAATTTAAGGGTGTTGGACCAACTACTATCCTCAAAATTCGATTTCTTCATTTCAATCAACAAATATTGTAATTCGATATTTTTTCTCTCTGTAGTTGTACTCATTTTCAAATATAAGTATGTGTACAGAGAAATTAGATTTCGAAATTTTCATGTTAGGCAAAAATGATAAAAATTAAACACTTCTTCTTTCTGTACGCAAATTTCTATTTAAAAAGTGAATAGTGCTACAAAGCGAAAAAAAAAATATTTATTTCTAATATCTGTTGAGTAAAATGAGAAAATTAAATTTTAAAGTAGAACTTGAGCCCAATACCCTTAAGGAAGGATATTAATTTTTTTTTAAATTGTTAATATTCACTATTTTTAATTTTAGGATTTTTTAAAACTATTTGGAAAACATTTAAGGACTTTGAAAAAATGGAAAATATTTGAAGTTTTAAAGCATCGAAAGGAAATCAAAGCATATTTATCTAAAAGATACTTAAATTAAAAAATTGTTAACAAATTTTGCTAATATATATCCCTTTTTCTACACATATTCATGATTTTTATTTAATATTTTTATTTTTATTCTACATACCTTATTATCCATTAGTTTCGCTATCCTAGTAATGTGTGGGACAAAATCAGACGACAAGTTGTTATTCTCAGTGCCAAGGGCTGCAGCATCTCCCACGAAAGCCCATTTGTACCTAAAAAATAATTTGAGATTAAATAAAATGGCCGAATAAATCATCATCAATTTTTATTAGGTTGGGTCGAAAATAAATACTTCTGGATCTCAAAATCGTTACAACGCGGTATAGTATCGTATTAGGATCCTAAAGAAGTATCATAAATTTGGAATCGATTAACAATGTTTATAATCAATATCTGACTTACATTTGGAACTGAGGAAGGCGATGAGCAGGTAATAAAAGTGCCAAATCAAGTAATTTCGCCGCTGCAAGTTGTAGTTGTAACCAGTGTGGATGTCCATGAGCTTGAAGACCATTATTTGTGTTCACTGCCCACGATGCATCCAACGCCGAAAGAAGTTTTATGTGTGAACTGTTAAATTGAAATAGAATCAGCTTTTGTTTTAGCACAGAGTTCGAATAATAAGACTGTAACACTTGAATTAAATTAAGTATGTGGAGTAATGGAAATGAATTCTCGATACCTATGCGAACACTCAACTTATATCTTTTATAACTATATATATAATTATACGTTGACTTTTTTTTAAGGTCATTAAAGCTAAACAAGGCCACAAAAGCTGATGGTTCATGACTTATTTTCCTGCGTATCCCATTGTAATTAAGGATGTTGGACCAAGTTCTCACCTGAAAATTCGATTTCTTCATTTTACTTCACAAATATTATAACTAGATATTTTTTCGCTTTGTAACACTGTTCACTTTTTAAATAGAAATATGCATATAGAACGAAAAAATGTATAGTTTTAATACTTCTTGCGTAAATAAAAGATTGAATTTTGAAATTAGGTTTGGAATTCCTCGTTTTGAGGAAAAAGTATTCAGATTATTTTTTTTTTTCACCTTATAGACATATTCCTATTTCTAAAAAAAAGTAGATATACAGAGCGAAAAAATATCTAATTATAATATTTGTTGAGTGAAATGAGGAAATTGACTTTTGAGTTTAGAACTTGGTCCAATGCCCTTAAGATTATTTCAATATTTGTTAATTTTCTAAAGTATTTGATATTTATATTTTCAATATGAAAAGTGAGATATTTTGTGAAGGTTAAATATGCATTAATAATTAATGTTATGAATATAATACAAACAAAATTTGTGCCAATTAGCATGCTACACTCTATTTTCATAGTGAGTCTATTTTTATAAGATTAGTACTAACATAATAAGGAATCTTAGAAATCAAGTAATATTAATATATTTTATTGGCCCAATTTATTGTTGTAATTTTATATGAGATATTATGATATGTGCATTGAGTAAGACATTTTTATCGAATTCGAAATGTTTTCAATTACCTGCTCTGACGACTGCCATCCCAACACCAATCAATCAAATCATGGTAGCACCACAAATTCCATCAAATCGCGGATGCCAAAACAGAGCCAAAAACATCACTTCATTAGCTATCGTTCTTGTTAGTTAGGAATGTAATATTAAGTTGGATGAGATGTAATTGTAAAGAATGGATGAGAAGCTAGTAAAATTGTTAGTGCATACGATTCTGTTTAGGTTTTAAACCAAAGCAACATTGGTATAAAAGGACTAATTATTTTAATAATTAAAATGTTTATCTAACTAATTTTTTTCAAAAGAAGAATGCCTAACTTTATATCGGTCTAGCTTTACTTTGATCATAAAATAATAAAGGGTTCGATTTACTTTCAAATTAAAACTTAATAAAATGAATTTGGATACAACACTACACGAAATATAAAGTTATAAAGTTAGTAAAGCAAGGGAAATCGACTTTCAGGGGATTTAGAAGCCGATCAATTTTAGTCTACAAACTAAACAGTTCTAGATTTAAAAAAAGACTCAGGAATTCATTTTATTGAAAGTAATGATATATGTAGTTTCGAAAAATAGAAAACTCAGAGTCCTTTTTTAAACCACCTACGCATAAGTAGAATATCCCTTTTCCTTTTATAATGCGTGATTGAGAAGTGAATGAAAACATGCAGAAGCAGGATAAAATACAAGCATCTATGAGGTTTTTTCCTTATTTGATAATGTACCTGAACTCTTCAGTTTCGGTTGTGAGTTCCTGCTCGATATGAAGGAACACCTGCACCAATTCGCTGACAATTACAGGCCAAAGGGAAGTTGCGTGCTGTGGAGACATCCGCAAAAGCAAAACTCGGAAACATAAAAATACTTGAGCTTGGATTGACGGAATGACTTGAGGAAGGCGCAGACTATCTGCAAGACGTTCTGGAAAAGTATAAAGCGGTTAAGGTACCTGGTTCCGCAAACAAAATCCATGATTTTTATTATGCTAACTATAAGAATTTAAATTAATGTAGAATTTTATAAAAAATGAATAAGTTAAGGCTTAAAAATAATAGTAATTATTACTAATTATATAAAGAATTTCCAATTAAAATACCTTGAATTTCGGGCATGTATTTGTGATATTGATCCATTTCACTGCAGAGTATAACAAAAGCGAGTCTTTTCAAAAGCTGCGCTCTTTGTTCGTATTCTTGTTCTTTTGAAGAGAAGATACTTATACTGCTACTTTGTGCTATCGATACCTTGTCTGAAAGAAATATTCATTAATGATTTTAATTATCGCAGCAATTTAAAAAGTTCCTACAGAAAGCTTTTAGTTTTTGTAATTACAGAATTTAAAAAAAAAATATAAAATCAAAGCTGTAAAACTTACTTAAAAGATCTCTGAATGTGGTATTGTCATGGGTCATTAAATTGTCTATAATGGTTCTCCAGTAAGGCAAACAAGGAGCCGTCATTTGGAAAAAAGCAGGATCCAGTAATAAATCAAGAACATCTTTACGCCATGCTTTTCTCGTATATTGATATCCAGATAATGAGCTCAGAAGTTGTGAGCAGGCAGTAAACGATGCAATGTTTTTTGTCCTGTTCGAAAAATAAAATGCATCATCAACCAAAGATGTTTCTAAAAATACATTACAGAATTAAATATTAAATTATAATGTTCGAAAACTTACGTATGATTTTTGAGATAGGGTGTAACGTTGTACATAAGATTCGTTAGCAAAGTAGCGACTCTCTCTTTTTCTTGAGATCCATAGCTGACGTCCAGCAAAGGAGCTAAAATCTCAGCCAGGACAGTCTGTGCTTGAACACTATAAGCCGCATTCGGTGGCGTTCCAGGTGTAACTAAAAATAAAAATTCAAACACTTGGATAATCTTAAAATTCCATAGAAGAAATAATCAAAATGTTCAGACGGGTTTACGCTAGTCAAAAACATTTTGAAATATTTCAGAAGATAGGCGATAAGCATTTGTAATCTACGCACCGGCACCGCTTTTTCCTTCTTTACCTTCGGAAGATCCTTCGACAACTTCAAAAACATCTTCCCGTACTGCCAAGTTTCTTCGCAACCAGGTCGTTTGCTCTAAGCACGCACCGGCGATTTGGGAACAAGATTCAATCAACTGAAAGGGAAAAGTGTGAAAACTCAAAAATTAATTCATAACAATTTTTGAATTTGAAATTAGATTCATTAAAGACTTTTTCATTTATCCTATCCTATCATAAAAAAGAGGTGGCGATTATATCGAAAATAGATTCTAGTATTAAAAAAGCTCTATACCTTTGCTGAAATGTCTTGCAAGTCCCTGATATCTTTCTTCTCCTGCATGGGTGGGCACTTTTGTACATATTCATTGAGAATAGCAAGTAGTAGAAATTGAGCAGGAGCAGTTAAAGACAATCCGTCTTTTAATAATCCGAGTAAAGAAGTCCAGGATTCAATAAGGGACTGTGAAGTATTGCTTTGCATGTAGACATATAGCAATTCCAAAACGGAGACTTCCAAGGAGAAATCCTGCTTTACTCCGTGGATTGGCGGAGGAGCTTTTACAACTTGTTGTACTGTTTGCACAAGAGTGTCAAATGGCATTACTCGAATCGCACTGACGAGGTGAACTATCACTTGCTGATTTGCACAAGCTTCAGGTATTACCTAGTTTTAAAAGAAGAGATTTGTAAAAATTTATGCAAAAAAATGTAATCTTAATTTAATTACAAAAATCAATTCTCACCCTTTTTGTATTAGCAGAAGGTAGTCGCCTTTCATGCCACGCAACGGCGACTGCGGCAAGAAAGTTGACTCCATGGTGGAAAGATATTGGCGAAAGAAGTTCGAGAAGCTGATGTTTTACTACTCTTGGACTTCCAACGACGCAACTTGCTTGCTCGCTGTAATAATATAAATTATATGATCAGCATTATAAGATTAGAATTTAAAGATCAATTAAAGGCAAAATTAAGAAAAATTAGGATTAAAAAACTCACTTGTCTTTGGTTGCAAGAACTGCTTGCCATAAAGCTGAAAGAGAAGCAATTATTCTTGGCAAATGACTCAAAGCAGTTCTCCTGGCGTGGGAATGTTGCTCACTAGAGCCTGTCTTATCCTTTGTCGCGGCAAGTTCCTGAAGATGAAAGATAGATATAAAACTATTTTCAACAATAAAAATTTACACAGAAAATAAAAAAGCGACTTACCGGAGAGAGAGGACTGGGCATGAAAACATGGAGCAAATTATTGAAAATCTGGCCGGGTTTAACTCCAGAAACGCCAGTTTGAATAGCGCCACTCAGTGGATGATTAAAAGAAAATCCGATTTGCTGCGAAGTATCGAGCAGGCAATAATGCAGGAGGAATGTCAGAGCTTCAAGATGAGTGACAGTATAATCCGCTGGCAAGCAACACTCGACGGTAGTAATATCTTCTAATTTTTTAACTGAGACTGTGTCATCGTTAACGTAGTAAGAAGCTAGTTCTTCAATGTTGCAACATAATCGATGAATAACTGACGTGACTATATGTGTTAATGAAGCTCCCATGAAAGGAAGACTCGATGTCACGAGAGTGGTCCAGTATTGATGCAAATGTCTCATATGATCCTGGAAGAAAGAAAAAAATTACTGTAATATTTACACCTTTTATGGAAATTAAGAAAATAAGTATATTATCGAATAGACAAACTAACAAGCTTTAAAGCACTGATGATGCTTGCGAGGAACATCGGTTGTTGTGGAATAGGCGCCCCGGTGACATACTTTAAAGTATTTCCCGTAAGATTATGACCTGATCGAAATGGGGAAGTCGGAGTGGTTGGGACCACTGATGGGATATCTTCTCCTTTTTGAGCGCCAATTTGATGTTCCAGCATTATCAACGACAGAAGTAATCTGTAAAAATAATAAATTTGCAAATGAATTTCAAATGTTAAGTCGAAATTTCATCCTATCATAAAAAAGAAGTTGCGATTATATTGAATATAGATTCTGACAATCTAAACCTAAAGCCACATTCTCTCTTCACCTATTAGTTGGATTTGTATTCGCCCTCTGTACTTTAGAATTGAGATCAGAGTTGCAAACTCTGAATTTTAAAGGAATTTAAAAATAATTCAGAAGAGTATTTTAGTATTGTCAAAGTATTGTAAAAGACGAGCTCTTTAACGCGCCCATGACTTACCGCAGTAATTGCATCTGGAAAGCTTCAGTGTGATCACTAGCTCGGCATTTACATTTATTTACATCGTTTTCAACATGAGGATCATTGAACGCTACTATTTCCTCAGTAAAGGTAAAAGCATCCTCATTATCCTTTTGTGCATTCTTCATATTCAAAACGCTCGAGGCGAGACAGTGAAGCGCCACTTTCTGTACCTTGCATTTCGTGAGAAGATCTATTATGTAGCAGCTAAATCCTTTTCCTGATTCGCGAGCAATAGGAATCAATTCTGAGAAAATCAAGGACAAGAGTTCCACGCTTGCTAGTTGAACCTGTAAATTATTATTAACAATTAAGTAATTTTTCATCGGGTGTACATGAAAATTTCTAGTGGTTAATCCCTAGATTTTCATTAAAAATATTGTAAAAATGATATAATTTAGTAATTACTTGTCTGTTTCCAGAGATTTCTTCCTGAGTAAGTCTCATTTGACCAAGATTCGGGTAATAACTCCTTGCGAAGTAAAGGCACACGCTTATAAGTACTTCCAAGTACATGCTGCTGCGATAGGCCGCCAAAAATTCCGTACTGGCTACATCGCCATAAAAGCTTCTTCCAAAAATACTCTTCCTGTGCCTTGCTAAGAGATTTAGCAAAGCTGTGCTTTTCGCATTGTTGGCAATTCCAGTGGTCGCTGCCGCACAGAGAAACATTCTTGCGTTGGTTAAAAGCTCATTTCGCAATGTGCGAAGGGCGTAAAGGGTTCGCTCGGAGTCGTAAACACCACAGTAGAGTAACATATGAGAATGAAGATTGTGAACCCCGACGCCCATATTACGTTTCATGTCTCCATCCATCTGCATCGAATCGTCCGACTGTAAAAAAAAAAAAAAAAAAAAAAAATTTCTCAAAAACCCAGACTGAGAAAAGTAGTAAAAAACTTTAATTTAAATACTCACGATTTTAGCAGGTTCAGAGTCATCGCAAATCAGCATGACACGATCTACGACCTCATTAAGAACATCCTCAACGATGCTAACTGCACTTGAATTACTAAAATAGTCTTCCGCTGTCGTGCTAGGTTCCAGTTCACCTTCATCATCTCCCATCGTCCAACTCGGAATCTCAGTGGTAGCTTCGAAACTCCCAACAACATCATTCATGTCATATCCACTAAATTCATTCGACGTATTCTGATATTTCCCCTTCAAAATCGTTCCTGCGATTTCCTTCGCACTTCCCGGCATAATCGTCAATTCCTTTTTAATATTTTTCGACTGCTTAGCCGTAACTTCAGGGCTACTAGAATCAAAACTATTCGCTAAAGAATCCAAAGACGACCCCATATCGCCATTAAATTTCTTAAACTCTCCTTTTTCCTTCAACTTCACATTCGAATTCGCCGTTTCAAACAAACTCTCATCCAAACTCCCTGTCGATCCTTTATCAAATTCTGGCTTTTTAAACCTCTTCGCAAGTTTCAATAGATCAGAAGTCGGAGGATTGATTTTCTTAACAGCCAAGACAGAATCCTCTTCCGTCACCGTGTCGTTAAAATGTTCACTGCAATTTAAGGACAGAGGATTCACAAAAACGGATATCCTCCTATTTCCTGATATACTCGAAGGCACCTCAAGTTCCTTCATAGTCTGATTTCTCTCAGTGATATATCGATGTCCATTTTCTCCAGTAGTTAATGTCGTCACAGCGAAAATCCTTTTCACCTTCACAGGATTGATGCTCTTCTTCTTCTTCCCCTTTCGCCACTTCTTGTCCTCTTCGGAATTATTGCTAACGTGGTAAATAACGTTTCCATCCACGGAGCTAATCGCGTAAATATTCGTCGCTCCTTCCGTGTCATCTTGGAGTTCAGACTTTTCTTCAATCGGGTCGCTTTTCGTCAAGACAATATTGCTATGTTGAATGCTAACATGCAGGACACTCATTCGACAAGTCGATGGATCCAGAAGCATCAACAAAACTGGAGTCACAATCCGAGAAATATCGCCTCGAACTAAACTATGAAGCAACCAAGACTGTGATTGTAGCTTGAGAGGCGAATTATCAGCAAGCTGTAAGTTATCTAGCATCTTCAACAAAGACTTGTCGAAAGTTTTGAGACAGCCTCTGAGTCTAGGATTAGTTTCAATTTCTCGTCCGAGGTGCCAAAGCATTGAGAATCTATCAAAGGCTTCGATCTTTTTCTCCATGTTATCACTCATCAATGCTGATCCAATCACGTCTTCAACAGCGTCGCACGATCTTTCCAAAGTATGATGCAATTCGTGGAGCAATTCAACGCATCGGATTCTGTATTTATGAGGTGAAAGTTCTCCCAGGTGATGCCACAAAGAATGAGCCAAAACCTGAAACACATTCGTGTATTGCTCTAGATAAGAAACGTGCCACTGTTTCAGCAAAGGCAACATCACAACTGTCGTAACTCCTTCACCAGACTGCAAGTGAGGTTTAAAATCACTGTGAGCTTTCGATAGAGCAATTAAATCCAGCAAAGTAGCTATGCTAATCATTTGCAGGGATGGTTGCTTCCCCAGCCAGCAAGAACAAACCACAAGGACTTTCAACCACTCAGGAAGTACGATTTTTCCCTGAGGTTCCTCATCTGTTAGTAATCCATCGCCAGATAAATAATAGGTCGGGAAAGTTGAAAGTTCAACGAATAAGCTACACCCAATTTTCAATACTTCCTCCCAAACAGATTGGGCGATTGATTCTACATAGAGGCAAAAGACGTCGATGTCTTTTGTTTCTTCCTCGGCGAAAGTTTGATCTTGACTGAAGAATCCAGAGTCCTGGCTACTGATTTTAGAATTCAAGAGAGCTTCCAGATATCTTGTTTTCTCTTGGAAATTGTCTCGCGAGCAAGGCACTTTCAGATCGTCGAACATCTCCGAAACTAATTTCTCCTTACTGAGAACTCTGGAGGTGATTAACTTAACATAAAACTGTTCGTATTGTCTTAAACATTTTTCGAGCATGGAATGTTGAGCTCGGAGTCCAGGGGAAGGTCCTCTGTTCAGAGATCCTGTAGATCCCATGGAGTTATTTTTCGACGAATCTAAAGTAGATCGATTTCCGTGAGTCGGGCTTCCTGTTTCTCCAAACTGGGTTTTCAGATTCTCCATACTTTTATTTCTAGTGAGAGGCTTTGCGTCCTCACTGACGACGACAGAAATATTGCTGCCGTCAGCGTGAATCGTATAATTGTCGTTCAGCTTAGAGGAACTTTTACTTGCCTTCTTTTTGGATTTTTTTTCGTTTTTCTTAGCAGCGCCGCTAGAATTCGATCTTCTTCTAGGACTCGGACTTCGGTCTAAATTGCTTTCTCCCTCTGGTTTATTTAATTTACTATCTGATTGACTCTTTTCCAAGGGAATTGCAGAGAGGGTATTATCACTGGAAACTATAACGGACATGTTGAGAGTCTCTGGTTTCGACTCCAATTCACGTTTTTCCAAGTTAGAAGCAGTTTCAGTCGGTTGAACTTTGGATAGAATTTTGGCGCAGAGGCTGAGGCTTTTTTCGATCTCCATGGGAGATAAAATGTCGACATGGTTTGTGAGTTTGGATATGATCTCATGAAAGAGCTTTGGCAAGTGCTCGGACGGCGTGTCTATGAAAGCGTCGAGCGATACTGTTTCGAGAAGAAATTCGGTTAGGGTGCAAACTTCCATCAAACCAGGAATTCCACTGCCTACGGGTTTCACTGAATCGTCGGTTACTTCGTCGTGGTTGTTGATTCTTAATCGACATGATTTTTCATATAAGACTCCGCAGTGGGTCCAAACGTAGGAAGGTTCCAGGGTTGAGAATAAAAGATTGGCTGATTTCACTACTTCATTTGATTTTGGAACTTGAGCTGTTCTACCACAGGCGTTGTAGAAAGTTCTGTAAAATGAAATTAAATATTTTTAACTTTTTCTAAACTAGAGTATTTTATATACATAAAAATTCCTTAAGGTCACTGCTTTTACGTTTTTTAAGAATGACCTTAGTATTTTTAAGTTTATTACCTGAAAATTTCATAAAGAATATCATCTAAAATAACTGGACCAATGTCCGGTTTGTCAAGTAGAGAGACGAGAATCCTGTAAGGCTTTAAATCTTGTGGAGATTCATCGCAAACAGTTTTCAGTAATGATTTAATCGCATCGATCAGCAAGCCTTTAGAGTATAAATCAAAATATGCTGCTGAAGTTTCAGTAAGTGCAGGATCTGCTTTTTTCTTGAGGATGGACATATTTACCTCGCTACCCAAAAGCCAAGCAAACAATCGCCTGAAAACAAGGAAAAAAATTAAACAATACCATTATGATAAGTCTCTCGTATAATTAATGTCATTCTTTATTTTCATGAACGCAGTTTGTGTACTATATATTGGGCGAGAACAAGATTGTCCAGTCTAAAGTCTTCTGAGGAAATTGCGATGTGTATTTTTGGAATCTGTTTAATGAGAACTGATTTAAATAATGTTGGGAAGTTTCCATTCTGTAACGAATGATTATAAATGTGTATATTGTGATAGATGAATGTTATTGGAATACCATCTTGGACTTGTCGAATGATTGAAATAAAATATTTAAGTAAATTAAAAAATTTACCTATTTAAACTCATGTCTCTTCTCAAAATTGTGATTAGAGCAGCTGTTAGTAACGAAACCATATCGTCCCGACATAGTTGGCTATTGTGGACAGGAAATCCAACTAATATTAAATCCAAAGCACTTCTCTGAACTAATACAGAACTGTCCTGCACTCCTGCAGAAATTGCAGTGACCTTTAAAAAAATAAATTCATAACCTAATTAATAACAGTTATGAACAAGCAAAGCTGATTTTCATATGATTAAATATTCATTTTAAAAATAGATTACACACTTAAAAATAAACGGATTATTTTAAATTCTTATCAAAGTATCGTAACCTTAGTTCAAATCCAGCTAATATGATGATTAGTTACTTTTTTTGTATTGAGATAAGAAGTAATTTTAATCGAAAAGCAAATTCTAAAATGAAGAAAAGTAAAACATAAATTTATTTATTATATAAGATTAGCAAAAAGCTGAAAGCATTCTATTATGATATCTGATAAAAGTAGTGAGTCACTCTTTCTGGTTTATTGACTCTGCTGATTAAATGGACGTTAAACTCGTAGATAGTGACAAGAACTTGACAGTTACGAGAAGATAACAATATTAAGAGTTGAGATACTAAAAACGACCCATATAGGGAACAATAAAGAAAGTAATAATAATTCTAGTTCTCATCTTGAATGTTTACCATTATTTCAACTTTTGTTCCCATAATGTAGAGCTGATCCTCCATTGGCAGTTTCTTATTGAAATGGGATAAGACAAAAGATATTGCCGGCAGTCGAATTCCAGAATTCGAGGCCAGACAGTCCCATAAACATGCATAAAAGTGCTCACCGCCCACACCTTCGCACACTTTTTCTAATAGAGAATTGGTCCTGGAAATAAGATTCAAAAATTAGAATTATGTAGAAAAACTAGGAACAGCAATACTAAAAATATGGAAATTAGACATGTAAAACCAGTTGTTACATTTCAGTTTTGTTCTTTGTGCCAATACAAAATTGATTGATTTATTTATTTATGTGTTTGACATGTAAAAATTTATTTCTTTATATGTATATTTGACATGTAAAAAAAAATAAGAAAAAACGAGGGGTTGATCACTCTTGAAATCCTTAAACTCTTTTGGAATCTCTTAAAAAATTATATTAAATCTTTAAAAATGCTTAAAAAATCTCTTTGTATTCTCTAAAGTTCCTCGACCTTTAAAATTCATAAACAAAATTTTTTAAATCTATCAAAATCTTTTGTAATCTTGGAAATCTTGAAATCTGGTGTACACTTAAAATTCGAGTGATCAACCCTTCGAAAAAAAAATTTCAAAGAAACAAAAAAAACCAATTTGAATTTATTGAAAGTATTTTTTTCTTTATAAAAATAAAAAATTACCTATCAAAATGATCTGAACCCTCTTCTAAACCAGGGAGAACACCGCTGAGAAATCCACTAAGTCCAGGTCTCAATCTTTCACCCAGAGGTACAAAATGAGTTTCATAAACGGTCAACAAAGAAGGCCTTACGTTCATAGCAGCATTACCGAGTAGTGGAAAAAGCCCTGAAAGGAGTAAATGCAATTGTTAAATGTACTAATTGATTGAGCTTACAGAACATTCGTTCTTGTGATAATTCTGACTTACCAGCACTGTAAATGAAAAGTTCATGGCTGAGTCTATTCGTTCCCATACATTTAAAAATAATGTCGTAAGTGTCCAAAGCTTTGAGGTGCACTCCAGCTGGCAAAGCAGGATGCATACATTGTGCAAGTCTCTTCGATATTTTAATTCTTCTTGGGATTACAGGAAATTTCATGTGACTTAGAAGAACCTTGTTGAGTTTTCCAAGAGCTGATATTAAATCTGCCCATTCACTTGTGTACTCGAAACTCTTTAGTGCTTTGTCTACGTTTGACACATACCTATAACAAAAAGTACAATTTAGATTATACTATATAAGTTACAAATATTTGTAATTTGTAGGAAAAAAATTTCAAGCAGCTGATGAAAGAAATTAATTTATGAATTTTAAATCTGGGTTTCCCTATCAGAATATTTTAAAATATAAAAGCCTTTTTATAATCTGAGGAAAAGCAATTTTCTTTCAAGAGTAAAAGAAATCAATTTCAATCTAAAAATTTAAAACACAGTAAATCAAATCATGCGAAAGAAAACTATTTATGTAGAATATCACTGTTTGTTCAAATCCAGATTGCTATCAATAAGAATCTTTGATTGACACCTTCATTATGGAAATAGGTACAATTTACGTAACACAGAATTTATCGTTGCATGCTGTATATAATCTATATCACAGTTAATGTTTCACTATGAGTAATGCATATTATGTACCTATTTAACTACAGTTGGAATATTCTTTAAATTTATGAATATATTACTGTTTTTTATTTAAATTAACTTAAAGTCCAAAGTTATCAGAATATTATTTCCTGTTTCAAGTGCAAAATTCAAAATACCATGAAATGCCTGATAATATGAATATTGATACACACGTCAAGATAATTTTCTTTGTTAAAATATCTGTAAACTTTTTTACAAAGTTATAAGTCTTAAAAATCAGGAGTCGTTTACGTAAAAGTAATTGGTACTTTACGTATAAAGTAAGAATCAAAAGGATTAGCAAAAAACTTTAAATAACACGTGAACTCTTTTTCTATTGCAAAAAGATTTAAAATCTTATGAAATAATAATTCAGTACTCTGTTGTTGTGCTTCATAAGATACTGTGATACAGTTTCAATTTTATTTTCTAGTGAAAAATGTTATTGTACGAAACAATTTTAATTAGAATGCTCCAAAATCATATCAATTCAACCTTTAAAGCTCACATCTGTTTTAATAGCTTTCTTCTATAACTTTAATGCTTACTTTACAATGGAAACAAAAAGGCTTTTAAATATTTTGCGACTCATTCAACAGAATTTCATAGTTTTATATCGCATGACAAAAGGAAATGGTTTCCACTTTTTTGTGCTGAAAAATATTTTTGTCAGTTTTTAAAATATTAAATAATTTTTTTTACTTTTTAGAACTAGAGAATTATCTTTTAAAAAATAAAGACTTCAATGTGAACAAAAAATTCAACTTCGTTAGTGCTCCAAATTGAGTTTAGATTTTTGGAGCACAACCAATTGCAATAACTTTTTACGAAGCTGCTAAAATACATTTCCGTTATGTTGCCGTTATACGAACAATAAAACAATTTTAAAAGTTTAAAACGAGACCAGAATTTCAGAGCACAATAGATAAATTAAACCAACAATAATTTTTTTTTTAAGAACTAACCAAATCGTTTGAAAAGTCTTAAAATATGCAAAAATAATGAACCGTTACACTCACACTCGATATTTCGAGTCCTTCATCAACTCGTATTCTTCTAAAGCGATGGAACTCATTTTTGCGTGTTGACAAGGAACTTACTCGCAAAATTGACAATATGCTTTATTTACATAATAAGAAATCAGCACTGCACTCTGAACAGCGACCACACTCCACGCACAATTTGCATTTACTGTCCTTAAAACACCAATGAGGCCATGATAGGTACTGCTCTAATTTCTCCATACATCGTAATTGATTCTCAAATCAGCAGCATTGTTTAGGAAAAGTAAAAAAATCCCGTTCAATCTTGAAGGCGTTCCTAACCAAACTATGATGTTGACATTGAAAATATTCAAAGTTCAAGGCATAATCCATTCGAGAGAATAAGGGTGACGGAATCAAGATCAAATACACTGGTTAAAGGTTAACGAGACAAATCTCTAAAAATGCAATCTGCGTGCAAAAGTGCGACGCTGTAAATGTTACAAATTTTTATGATTCACGGTCAATCGACGAAATTTTTCAAATAGTCTTCCTTTCCAGCCATCATATTCGCTTTTCCGTCATAAATGATTCTTCGAGAATACACTGGAATGCGCTCACTAAGCACTGAATCCGAACTACACAAAAAAAAACTACTGAAAGTATCAGACAATTATTATCTTTATTTGCTTTATGAGGAATTGATGATATAGATATATAATAAAGAACAGTTTGAAGTTACCTGAAGGTCGTTTCCAAAACTGCAAACGTCAAATCGAACACGTGATAAGAAAATAAAAATGGAGAGGGGAGTTATGTTGACATTAATGGGATTGGTCAAT
Organism: Synergus magnus; assembly: GCA_032275165.1. Classification (NCBI taxonomy): domain Eukaryota; kingdom Metazoa; phylum Arthropoda; class Insecta; order Hymenoptera; family Cynipidae; genus Synergus; species Synergus magnus. The sequence goes on along the minus strand of JAUESH010000043.1, from coordinate 9,074,673 downwards.
TTCGGATATACCAATACCCTCATTGGCTGGATTTTAAGGAAAGTTTTAATATAGACTGGTACGAATTTTAAAACTCAGAAAGCCTATAAAGTTGGCAACCTTAAAATACTTCAATTTTTATGAGGTTTAGATAAGTATAAATAAAAGTCTTATCCACTGTAAGCTTAATAAACTTTCAATATATTTTATTTTAGATTATAGTATAAACTTCTAATGTTTGCAATCAAATATGTTTTTTAGATTCAAAAACTACCGCCTTTTATTCTACCTACAAAATTTCTAAACGTTTCTCTGCTGACGTCGTCTGCTAATTTCAGTCAGCTGTTAAATGCATTGATATGCATTATGCGGTGAAGATTTGAATAAAGCATTAATTTAATAAAAGAACTGAGAGTTTCAGACATTGTTATTCTAAATTAACTCATTTTTGTCTGAAAAGGGAATTTTTGGATAGGATTTTATGTACATATTTAGCTGTGTTTTGAAATAGTTAAGACGAAAGAAAAATTGAAAGTGGTCCCTGTGTTTATGTAGATGAGAGACGAGAGTGACCAAATTATAGCCTCAAATTAAATAAAAATGCAATTAAACTTCGAGCATAATCGTATGATGACCGATTTTACTGAGGCGAATGAACTCCGATCTTAACGATTCAGTATATTAAATTATGCTCCGTCGAAACAGGTGAGACTTTAAATCTTCATTATGTAATAATCTGTCTGGCATACTAATTTATTGCTAATTGAATACTAAATTAAATTACATGTTATATAGAGTTATTATCGTAATAATAGGCACCGCCCAATGTTAAAAAAATATTTACGAAGGCAAAAAATTTGGGGAGTCGATAAACACATTGCAGGAACTGAAAATATCTTTAAAAATAAATTACGTGTTCAAATTCAAACCATGAAAAAAGTTAGTTATTATTTACTTAAAAAGGCTATGGAATTTTTAAAGGGTAGCCACCTGGCCAGACTTTGATCGCCCTAGCCGGAATTTTCGGTAAAAGGCCAGTTGCCATGAGCGAAAGGTGGCAACCCTAAATTTTTTAAATTAAATCTTAATATTCGGTGAGCCTAAGAGTTTAAGAAATGGGGTTTTTTATTTTACAGGACTAGATCGAAGCCTCTAATTATCGCACTGGTATTAGGGTTCGTTATATTATACAATGAGTTCATTGTATATGAAATTCAACGTTTAAAATGGACTTTCCGAGATTGCACGGATTGTGTAAGAATTTTACTTGTCGCAGATCCGCAAATATTAGGAATAACAAATGAAAATTACTATGGCGCCTCACTGGCAATTTGGGACAGCGATAGGTAAAATAAAAAATCATTACATTTGTTATCTTACTTTTGAATTTTTATTTTAATTAATTAATTATTCTCTTTGTATTTGTAATTTCAGATATTTGGAGAAAACATTTTCGAGAGCATTAAGACATGCAGACCCCCATGCAATCGTATTTCTTGGAGATCTCATGGATGAGGGACATATTGCGTCTACTGAAGATTTTGAAAAATATAAACGAAGATTTCATTCCATTTTCCAGACTTCCGATCACATAATGGTAAATTTAAGCAAACTACATATTTTCGAGAAAAATTAAATGAAATTTAAGGATTTTTCATAGTGGAAAGATGGCCACAGATAATTTATTTCTTATCGAAAATTCTGCAATACATCTTTTCTCTTTTTTAGAAGATATACTTGCCAGGAGATAATGACATAGGTGGAGAAGAGGATAATGTTTCAAAACGCATTCATGATAGGTTTAATTTTGCTTACACTCAGCCAGATACTTTAGTCTTAAAAAGCGTTACTTTTTTTAAGGTAAGAGTAAGAAAGATTAAAATAAGTTTTGATAGTACTGTAAAAGAATTTTAAAAATAAATTTTATTGTTTCAGGTCAATAGATTAGTTCACGATATACCCCCAGCTCCTAAAGATGCGTTTCTTAATGATTATGCGGAAAGAAACACAACCAACATTGTACTTAGTCACATGCCTTTACTTTTCATGCCCGGCACTTTTGTGCAAAATGTGGGTAGACAATTTTGTTAAAACATACAGTAATTAAATTAAAAATTAAAAAAATACAAATAAAAATTGAGCAGAATACTTTTAAAAGAAAAAAAAAAAGTTACTTTAGTTATTCTCTTTTTTGATTTTAGGTTCTTAAAGAGTTATCTCCACAAATAATATTCAGTGCTCATGAGCACAAGGCAATGCATACGAGCTTAGACACAGCCACAGATCAACTGAGTGATATTCAACTTCTTCCTCCACAAGAAGTTTCATTTTACCAATTACGATTGGACATGGGTGACGTTCACGAAATACAAATACCGACGTGCTCTTACCGAATGGGCACACGACACATGGGATATGGATTGGCATTTATCAGTAACTATCATTTTTTAGTATAAAATAATTAAATACAACAGACTATCAAATGATAATGAACTTATTTCATTTCAGATACTCAGGAAAAGACTTTAGATTTCACTGTTTTGTGGCTGCCGGAAAGACTTCGACTTCTGACAATTTATGTTGTCGTTGGAATCATCGTAGCTATTTTTTCTTCTCTGATGCTTATCTGCAGTCGAAGATCATCTAATCACATTGCATACACTCGAGCGCCTATGGTATAGTTACATTATTATTTTTAAGTCGGTAGTTTCAAAGATAGATACATAGATTTCCGTCCAAATAGTGCAGCCTCTTTTGTATTTTAGTGCACATAAGTCTTAAATTTTTATATGAAAGGTTTAATTTACTTTTGATATTTTTATTTTATTCATTAATTGGCCACTTTTAATTACATATGTCATTTTTATACGATATTCCTTTAATTTTTACTTTATTTATTTTTTTTTTTTTAATTTTGTTTATTAAATCTTAAATGACTCCTGCCAAATATACAAATTGTCATACTTTTAGAAAATACTAAAGTTACGTAATTCTTTTTACAACTAACTCATAAAAAAAAGTCAAATAGATGCTTAGGGAAGTAATAGTCTTTCTAATTATTCCAAGATCCAAAAATTAACTGAATGTTAGGAATATGAAGACCTTAATTATATTTAATGAAATATAAAATATGCTACGTATTTTTTAATACTATATAACGGAATGTTGATGGATTGTAGGTAAGGATTAAAAATATTTAAACGACTGAAATATTGATGCTGTATAAGAAACATAATGCGATAATATTAGCCTTATTGGTACTCATTTATTATAATAACTATGAAGTTAATAAATAACGAAATAATATACGTAAAACCCGTAAAACGTAATGACGCCCTGTATGTACATATACATAAATGTAAAAGACAAATATGTACCTAATGTTAATAAATATAGAATGTTAAAAAATTCAGACCAACTTAAAAATTATTTAAACTCTTTTCACGTCCATTCTTTTTAAGATCGTTGTATCCGTTGTATCCAAGCTCTAATCTCAAAATTCAATTTCTTCAAGGGCGCATATGATACTTTACCATAAGAGTATTATGTGTTTATAAGCATTATTAATAATTACACTCCATTATTATTAATAAGTAATTGTATTATTAATTTTTTACCTAGATAATGTTAAAAAATTTTTATTCTCTTAAATGCTCTTAAATTACGTAAGTGACGGTAATGTTCTTTGTTCAGTGTGCTCAGATTGGAAACGACGACCACGCGCACACAATTACAGGTCTATGTCCGTGTGAAAAGAGTAGGGGGTC
>JAUESH010000043.1:9033525-9070827 GCA_032275165.1 Synergus magnus | reverse complement strand
AATAATTGTGATTTAATTTATAAGCTATCTTGGTCAATCGAATAATTCGAACATAATGAACTCGAAGGAAGAAATTGTTTATTTGTCCAATGCGAGCGTGCCCTCAGACAAGAAAGAAAACTGTTTTCAGGACATACAGGACAAATTACTCAAAAACAGGACTGTCCTGCGAAATACAGGACGTATGGTCACTTTATAATTATTATCAGGGAAACATACATTTTACTCTGCATGTACGATTGACTATAATTCCATTTGCGTCCAGTATTGCGGACACTCGAGCTATTTTTATCGAAAACCCATTGGGGCAACGGTAGTGCGTGTCGCACGAACAAACTTAGCGGTACTAAAAGAGCAATCAATTCTTAAATTGTTTCATTGTTGAAAACTAGCCTGACGTGTTGTTCTGTTGCGCTTGAGACTCTTCAGAGTGAATATAGCAATGAAAGATATAAGCCTTCTAACGTTCATATTGAAAATCGTTACATACCCTATTTCAAATTTTCCTTGAGAGATTCGTTTTGATCGCATATTAAGGGCATGTGGTAATTACCATATGAGTAAATTTAGTTTTGCAATCTTTATGTTCATAATAATAAATATTTTTCACTAAAACTATAGGCCATTTATATTTATTAAAGTAAAGTTGGTGAAACTAAATTGGTCTTATGGTAAAGTATCACATGCGCTTAATATCCAATGTCCACATATTTAATTTTTTTGTTTCGATAAGATACGCTATGAAGCTAAACTACTTTATGAAATATTAAAATTTGTATTGTTTTCATTTTTCTAAAGCATTACTTTTTCTCTTTCTCTCTTTTTTTGTAATTACATTTTTTTAAATTTCTTTGTAAAATAAATTAAACATTTGACCAGCATCTGAAATCGATTTTCTCCTGTTTCCAAAAGAATGTCGAAAAGGAGGTCATTTCTCAATTTCAATTAAACTGGAAGTCCTCAACTGCTTTTATATCTTTACAATATTCATAACTCGTTTCATGGAGATTGCATTTTAATGTTGAATATCCTGAATAATAGATAATCTAAACCAGCAAACAATTTTCCGCCTCTTTAGCAGTTTTTTTACCTACTGGTATAAATTCAGATCATTTTTAAGTTACGTCACATTCTTTAGATTTCTTTTAAATTCGTTTGAATTTAATTTAATTCCTTTCAATTCTTAGCAATTAACTCTTGACTGTTAGTTCTTCAAAATAAGAAAATATCTTGACCTTCCTTTTTAAAAATAAGTAGAGGAGAGTCTGATAATACCGGCCACTTAAGCTTTTTTTTTATCAATAACTCGGCTGATAGTGAGAAAAATATTAATATAGCGGGTTAGGTATAATGACAGAAGAAAACAAAGAAAACAAATTTAGGAAATAAATTTCCTAAATTGTTTTTCCGATGGCTGAAGTCATATAAAGCAACAAGAAGAAAAGCCATCACTGCATTTATTGCATTTTAGCGAACGGTAGTATAATAGCATAATTATAATTGTGGTAAAAGACAAAGATAAAGAGACATTTATTTTCTAAGGAAACAAAGGTACATTTAAACTGGTTTAAGTTGCTCTGTAATTGTATATGCGAACTTAATTGCAATTACCCGACGTCATTTCGCGGTAGGTGGCGAAGTGCAGATTCAGGTGAAGGTTAAGCATGTAACGGATTGGAACTGTGTAACAGTACCCGTAGAGTTGACGTAAGAGCGAAATACTGCTCTAGAGAAGGACTACGTGGGACATTGACTCCATATATGAACATGATGCGAATTGCATAAATTGCAGAATTTTTCCAGGCCGTGGGAACGGATTTAAGTGTCAAAAAGTCACTTATTTGTTCTTAAAACCTCTTTCACGATATTCTTTATTCTTTGGAATATAATCACGCATGATGCATTTCACAATTTTCATGTTTCTTTTTCTTTATTGATTTTTACAATGAATCTACGTCATAAGTATCATTTTGCATATATTTACTAAGTAGGCACTTTTTTAGATACTAATATGCAAATGTTCTCTTAATCTTCTAAAGAGATATGCTAAGGAAGATAAAGTACATCTAATTCGTAATAAATACCCGTGTATATTTTTTCTCTTTCGGTTTTAATTTAGCATGACAATGGAAGTCTCGACTATTAAGTTCGAATGAACGGGGAGAGTAATTACTTTTAAATTGTTGAGGATAACTGTTCCTCCAACAATGTTTCTTTTTTACGTTCAGCGAACGTTTTGTCGGTTCCAACTGTTGCGTTACAACGGGAAAAATTGGGAATAAGAGAATGGCTTTTCGCTGTCGTAAAATTGTACAAGATTTCTCATGATTCATCTCGTTACAGTATATCCTTTTCCAGGAACGATAATTGAATTCTACACCCACATTGAGATATCTCTGGGCTCGGGTTGCATTTTCTGCACCCACGGTGTTTCAACCATTGCAATCTGCTGTATAAAAAAATAACTTTTATGATTTCAGTCAGATAATGCGTCTAGGCATCTGTTATATTTCGAATATGCTCTTATATTAAAAAAAAAAACAATTTTTCGAATAATTTATACAACTTTAAGTAACACGTTGAACATAATTAGCAAGATAATTAATAAGTAACAATTGTTATGCATTCAAAAGAAATTTAAGTAGAGGAAATGGTCGTTAATTGTATTTCCTCTTCCTTTCATAAGAAAAGTAATTTAGGAGAAACTTTGACCGAAACGGAAGTTATATATAAACCTTGAATATTTAGTGATACTCATGAAGTTTTTAAGGAATATTCAAGCAAAATTGTATAAGACTCGTAATTTGTGCAATATGACAATTATCTTGCAATTAACTTGAAATCACTTAACTCTTCATTTACATTAATTACAATTTAAAATTGAGCTTATGGTTTTAAATAAAATGTAAATTGCTGAAAATTAACAAGAATTATAACATTTTCATAAAGATTTTAATTTAAATACTGAAAGATTAGTAAGATACATGCAATATTTTGCAAATATGAGATTATTTGCTAAACCTGAGAAAGGTTCTTGATCTTTATCTTATCTATATCTCTGACCTTAAAAATCACAGGAAAAGTTATGTACTTTTCGTGAATGAAAATTTCATTCATCCTAGAAGATTGTCTCAAATTGTATAGGTACACATATTACGTTACCTTATATCCTTGACTTTTATTTTCAACCTTGAATATGTCGGCTGGATATAACGTTCTACACTATTTTGCTCTGGTTCTTGTGCATTTCAAAAAAGTGTTTCTAATGATAGAGATTATGTGAACTAGATATTTTCATTATTAGTATACTTTTTAGTAAAACTAGATCACTTCTTGTAGAAAACAGACGTACCATTTTTCAATACTTCTAATTCAATCTAAAATTCGATGTTATACTTTAAGTGTGATCCAAATTATAACCTAATAATTCAAACCCTTCATTTTGCTTATTATATTGACTTAGGTGAATAAAGTGATGGAAAAATATAAGCAAAATAAAATTGTAATGTTTTGGGATCTTCAGATAAAATGCTACTCTCATTTCCTCTTTTTTGTGACCAACCTGCTCAGCAGTTCGTGACGTCTGTGCCAACCCAAGGCTTGGGAAATTTCGTCCTGGTCACGATTTCTGGCTTTTGTCGTCAACCGAAGTTCCTCAGAAATTGTGATTCTAGCTTTCACGCTCCAATCTTTTAGAATATTCCTTTTTTAGGAAATTGAATTCAGTTTTGATGAATAAATTGGCGAAATTCCCGGACGTGACGGATTTCACGTTCCCAATGACGAATAAACAAATCATCATGTTCATTAGCGAATCGCTGATTAGACGCTTTATGTTTTCCACGATGTGTTTTAAAAAAAGGGTGGATAAAAAATCAGCACGCGAGATTTACAAATATAATTTGCGGTTTAATTAATTGCGCATAAAGTGCTGGTTATGACTTTATGGAGATATCTCTTTGTATCTGAAAATAGCGGAAATTGCTTCATAATATTGTTCCTGAAGCAAATCAATAATTTGTATATCCGCCTTTGGTTGTTCAGTTATTAGCGTGTGAAAAAAAAAACAGTTAATATTTTTATGAGTGAATTACTATTTCGAGAGCAGAATAATATTTTGAAACAAGGTTTTGAAAATTTTTGTTATGTTTTTAATTATTCGTTTATCCTCAAGTCTTTTTCCGTTTATGAAAGACAATTTACAATTGAGAACGCTCAAAAGACTTCTTTGATCACTGAAAAAGATTTATATTCCAGAACCTTTCACTAACTGCACTTGCAGTAATTAGGTTACTAGACCAGAATTGTATACAAACTCAGTACTACTTTTTTAATACAATTATTCGATATATAAGTATGTATACTTCAAGTCTCAAAACTGCGTAGTTTTATATTTGAAGTACTTAGAATTGTATTGACTTGTTGAATTCGATTTTTTTATTTCCTTTGAATATGTTGTAATTCAATTGAATTGGTTTGAATTCTCTTGAATTTCTATGAATTTCTTTGAATTATTTTGATTTATTTTTGAATTTAACTTGAATTCTTCGAAATTCGGTTCAATTTTATTGAACTTTGTTTTCGTGAAATTAATAAAAATCTTTTAAAATCGCTTACAGATCACAAAAGATTTCTTAAAATCCACTTAAAACCATTTACGTGGGAAAAAGGTCTCAATGGATGTGGCTAAGAAAAGTTTATCTTGTAGTTCATAAAAATAAAATAAATTTCTCAAAAGGATTTGGTCCAATTATGATTAGATTTTTTGTTTGTGGGTTCTTTCATGCGATTTTTTTTGCAAATTGATGCGACTAGTACGACTTTTTTAAGTCTTCTAATCGAGGCGAAGCCTGAGACAGAAAATTCGATACAAGCGATACTTCTAATTACTTATATATTTTTTACAGAACCTTTTTTCTGTAATTTTCTAATTGACTGAACAAATTCACATTGAGGAATTATTGTTTTCCTCTTAGTAATTAGCATTTTGAGTCATTGTTGTTAAATAAGCTAATCGCAATACGCAGACAATCTGGAGATATTTATTGGCAATAATTCTTCTTGCAAGATACGAAGAACGAGAAGCAGGCAGTATCTACCTTTTTAAATAAAGATTATTAGCAAATCTGGTTGTGTATCTGACAATGAAGGAAGATTCATTTAACATCCTGACATCAGAAGTAAATTAAGACACTTCATACTGTTAGAATGCAAGCGTTAATTTCTTAAATCATGCGGGTTGCTTACGTCAGCAATTATTTGTATATGTATACATATAAGCCATCTAAATGTCTCAACTGATGATTTTTATGTGTCAGACCCACATGTTTCAAACCAATTCTTTTATTTTTATCCCTATCCTGATAAGGTTTAAAGACTTTCATTTGTTCTCATACTGTAAATACTAAATGTGTATCATCTATCCGCATCATACAAATCATATCAGCAAATATGTGCCTGTTTAACCATTTATTTTTCAAACATTTGTAGCATTATTACTTTATCTGTTATGCTATAAAAATATAAGGAAACTTTTTTAACAAGCAAGCATTAAAATGGGATGTGTTAACGAAGAGTAAAAGAATTTATAAAGAGCAATGAATTTTTTAGATTCTGTTTACCTCAGATTCAGTTTATAGAAAAATATGAAATATTGAGGGAAAGATCATAAGTTAAATAAAGTGAAAAAACTGGTTTGTCATAAAGAAAATTCATTCACAGTAAAATGAAATATGACTGATTCCAGTTATGGTGATTCATTTCTGGTCTGTGATTTTCGATCCAAAAATACCATCTGATCATTAAGGTATCATTACGAGATGACATCAGACAGAATAGTAGATCTTACACCTGCAAGATATTTATACCTAAAAAAGTAAAAGCAGAAAAGAAAAAGATTAATATTTACAAGTTCGGGAAATTGAAAATTTATCATCAACCATTATTTATTTATTTATTGAAATAATGAAGGTACCAATCTATCATTTTGGACAATGATAAAAAAAATATACGAGTATGTTTAATAAAAAAAATGTAACTTCGAAGAGTAATAATATAAAAGTATTCAAAATCAAATATTAATATGGACTCTGGCGAAATTTTTGGATAGGAATTTTAACAAATGAATACGAGCCAATCAAAAATCCATACTCGGACAATCTGAATCAATTCGACCCCCATCCAAAATCAATTCGACATCAATTAAACTCAATGATCTCAAATAATTTGAATTCTTTTGTTCTTTTGAATCCTTTTAACTTGTTTCCAATCCTTTCTAACTTTTTTGAATTCTTAAATTCAGCTAATCATAAAAAATGTATTCTTAATTATCATGATTATGCACAATATAATTATGCACGCAGAGAAAGCTATGATTAGGCCAACCATGAAAATGGAAAAATATGGGACAACCATATCTATAGTTGCTGCAACCATAGTTATGGTTGCTGCAGCCAAAGTTTGGTCAGCGCAACCATTCAATTGCTTAGCTTAGCCATTTTTTTCGTTGTGCTGACCAAATTTTGGCTGCTGCACCCATAACTACGGTTGCAGCAAGTATAGACATGGTTGCCCCATATTTTTCCATTTTTATGGTTGGCCCAACCATATCTTTTCTCTCCGTGTGCTGCGACTGAGAAAAGGGGTATTAAAAAGAGAATGTATCACTCACGCAAAATTAATTATAATTTTGAAATAGTTCTGAACGAAGCCCAAGGATGTGGTAATACAGTTCTATTTTATGAGTCAACTTGTGCCTTCATGAGCCTTCACGAGAGGCTCGACTATTCATAATGCGCGTAAAGACTGCACACTTTATTCATCATTTGTAATAATTCCTAAGGAGTAGATCTTGCCTCTAAAAACGTGATCAAAAAAACGATACCCGTTACAATTCTTCTTGTGACACGTGCTTTGATCAAGTGATTCGATTCACGTCACTTATCATTGTAAAGATCGATAAATCTCAGAACGTGAATAGATTAATTTAATGTTATTCAAGGTTGATTGTAGGCTTGGGACGGAAGCTGACATTCATTGGAGATTCTGTTTTAAAATTGCTGATTCTCATTTTGAGGATATACTTAACTAATAAATAATGCGGAAGGAATAAATGATTATACAAAAATTAATGGCAATAACATTTGCTCCAAACGAAACCGAAAATAATCATAAAATTTCTTATTGTGAAACATGTTTGACACTGAGGCGAATTTTAATTAAAATAACTACACTTTAATATTTAATTAATCATATTTAAATATAAGTGATTCTGCAACTAACAAGGAATGCAAACAAAGGACTCTAAAATATATTTCTTAAGATGCATAATTTTCAAGAAGTGACCTTGCTTTTAATGCGGTGTAACAATATAATCGAATCTTACGACATAATTGTGCACGTGATAACGGAGCATTTACATAATAAGTTTTCATAAAAGGTGTGAACTTTTGCTTTTAAAATATCCCTTCTTCCATTTTACCGATTTTCATGAAATCGATGGGATCTAAATTATTCTAGGAAAATGCAATGATTCAAAATAGGAAATACTAAGCTACATTTAGATCGTATATTTTTTTTTTTACCTGAACAAAATAGTAAATGAAGGCAGTATAAAGATACGATATATTATACTTTGTTGTATTTCTTGTGTTTGTACTTCAAGTGCAGTAAAAAACTGCGTATAGATAACTATTATCACAACTGACCTAGAATAATTTTAATGGTAATCTTATCCACTGCAGACGTGTCTAATGTAAGTAAATTTTCTAGAATTCAGTACATGTTAAAATGAAAACGAAAAGTTTCTTGCATTCAACATTTTTGAATGTTAATCGAAAATCTTAATGGCCTGATTGACACAGAAATGCTATGGACGAGATGGAGTTGACTTGAATGTCAATGAAAGCTATAATTAAATAACTCATAGAAGAAAATAAGCTTTATGTTCTTCTTTATGTTAAAAATATTTTTCGCTTGGTAAAAATGAACTACTCATTTTTTATGAAAAATTTAAATTTATTTTTCTTGAAGAGCTTTACTTCCTCTTTACAATGGAAAAATATAACATAAAATAATCTATTGACGATGTTCTGTTAATTTTTTGAATTGGAATATTAAGTTTGAAAGATGTTAAAGGTTGTTGGTCTACAATTCTTTTTAGTTTTATGTCAATATTTTAATATAGCACTTAAGTAAATAAAGTAAACAACCACAACAACTGAATTTTGTTAGGATATAATAAAATTGACAAGTTACGAAATTAATAGGTTATAAAAATGTTTAAAAATATGAAGGGTATGATAAAAAGAGTGGAAAAACATAACACGTGTCTGTCATTATTTCATGTCTTTAGTCCTTCATTTATAAATTACAATGACATACGACAGATAAAATATTTCTGAACATTTATTTTCATGTCACGAGGTGAAAATCATTCTACACTTGAAATGACGGAAGGTCCTTCTAATGGACTCAGTCCTCTCGTTCTCGTCCACTCTCGCGTGCAGTGAAATTCTTCCTCATAAATTGATTATCAACATTTATTGGAAAATTAATTTCTCTTCAGTAAATATTTGAATATAACCGTTCTTGAAGTTCTCTAAAGTTCAGTAAAGTTCAGTAATTCTGCAATGTCTACAGCGATAACATTTACGTGCGCTTATTGTTTTACTGCAATGTACAATGTACATTAGACAGATAAAAATCATCACGTGCATGGCGCTTGTTTTTTTTATCCTTTGGCAGTTTAAAGGTGCTGATAAATCGTTTCGTGTGATTAGCAAAGTGTGATCAATTATTTATATTGATCGCTGCTTGGATTGCATAGTTCCATTCTAAACCCAAGAGAACAAAAATTTATTTAATTATTTTGTCTTCAAGATGAATTTTTATCCTTTCATATTTACAGTGGAAATGATTTGGACGTGTATCAGAAGTTACATATTTTTAAAAGTACACTTTTGTAAAATTCGACCTGATCTCTCATTAATTCCTTTATGGTTTCTATATTATAGGAAAGTGTATGCATGATTTTTATAATAATTATTTTTGATGATAATATTGATCTTTTGTTTATATGGAAGAAAAATGAAGGTGAATTAATCGAGCATTTGTGGTACTCTCCTGTCATTATTAATTGCTATAAGTATCGTATCTCTCGTATTTTATCATCCACAAATGTGAACAGATACGTTTTCCATTTCCGAAGTCACGCAGAAAGCGAATCGCATTTATATATCCTGTTGTATTATTTCCTCGAATAAATTTAGCGATTAAGAACGATGGAGCGATAAATAAAAAAAGCATGCAAGTGTATAATTACTAATTTTCTTGCGACACATCAGTTCATTTTAATCAGCCCGGATTACGGGAACAAAACGTCAAATTATAAATTTTTCTCAAGCTTCGAAGTACTTGTAGGCATGAGGAAAATTTATAATTTGACGTTCAACCCCCGTAATCCGAGCCGATTAAAATGTTATTTGTTGAAATTTTAATAAATTTTTGTTAAAAACATTAAAATAAAATTTGGTTGATTTTTTTTTGGCTTCTTGACTTTCATTTGTTGAAATTCAAAACAATTTTGTTTAAATTTTTTGTTAGACCAAATTTAGTTTATTTTTTAAACTCCTAGAGATTTTATTTTTTAAACTCTAAGAAGGATTTACAATACTCTAAAATTGCAAAACTATTCCCGATTGCACTACAAAGTTCAATATCGAATAAGTAAGTCCCGTAGAACGTGATACGTACACAATTGACAGATGGTAATTGGCATCGCCACAACAGAATTAAAATGCTTAGAGATTATCCACTTGCATCAAAACATCAGAATAGTTGAACCGCCGCATCGTAGAAGGGAATATAAAATTACTTGGTCCGAGCGCAAACGAATCCTGACAACTTAAAAATTAAAAATGTAAAAATATTTGATATTTTGCAAACAAAGGAATTACTTGAAATATTTCTAAAAATGAAAGTTAAAAAAATGCAAAAGGAGTGAGAAGCCATTGCGCTCGGACTAAGAAATTTTATATTCCCTTATACGATGCGGCAGTTCAATTGATGATTAATTGCCACAAAGTTGTGTAAAGTATTAAATATGTACTAATCGAGTCTATTTACTACATATTATGTATATAAATGCATTGATTCTATTTGTTTTCTTCTCTTCTCGAATAAATTAGTACTCGCATTATCGATGCGGAAATTATCTATTGGAATTTATGAATTCGATTCATATGCAAATTCAACTTGAGGATTTATCAACATTTTTATTGATGGGAATAAAAAATATTCCGTGAATTATTCTGTATAATCTACATCAATATGTTGCCAAATATTCATGCCTGTAAAAATTCTCAGGTGTGCACAATTGGATTATTCAACTTGTATAGAATAATATTAAATGGATTAAATTAATGTATTTGGGGAAATTACTTTGAGTTAGTATTTTTTATTTCTCCGGAATTATTTTGAATAAAAGGCCACATATTCGCGAACTATAAATGTCCAAAGAACGAAAATTTAGTGGTTATTTAGAAGAACGTCAGTTTGTTGGGAACGTATTATTTACTGCCTATCTGATTCTTGGCATCACGTAATGTCACGAAGTACCCAACGGGGCTCACTTTGTTTCGTGACCCACTTTGGTCAGGCTTTCCTATTTCATGCCTTTCTTCTCAACTTGAAAGAGAAGTCAGTACTCTATTCCCTTTAAAATGTTAATCAGACTTAAAAATTGAGGTATAAAGTATCAATGACTTCAAATATTGCTCCTCCGATTACACTATTACCATCAATACTAATTAATATTTGACGATGTTCTGTTAGTTTTTGAATTGGAATATTATGTTTGAAAGATGTTAAAGGTTGTTGTTCTACAATTCATTTTAGTTTTATGTCAATATTTTAAATATTGACTATTTTTATGTTGTGAAAAAATAGTCAATATTTAAAATATTGACATAAAACTAAAATGAATTGTAGACCAACAACCTTTAACATCTTTCAAATATTAATTAATGTTTCAAAACAAGAATAGTTTACGTAAAAACCAAATCTCTTTCGCTAAACAATGCTTTCAATACTTTGTTTTCAGTACAGTAAAAACTTTTTTCTATTTTATTTCACACATCATGTTCAGTCACGTACATAAGCTTTTTACAATTAAAGATGCGAGATAATCCATTCCACAAAAGCACTACGATTGACGAATTTCATTACATTTAATATATTTTTTCTCAGCGGCAAGATTTTTTTTATCCGTAAATGATAATTTCCATTAATATTTTGGCGGCGCTCACGACACATTAAGGAAATTTCGTCATTGATAAGAAATGTTCAGCCTAGGGAAGAGATAACAAAAATATTCTTTGAATTGTTTCACTGAGTCACTGTAAATTGTACCTCTAAAGACACCAGCCGTGTAACAAGTGGAATATTTGCGATCGTCGTTTATGGAAATTTCGAGGTTTTTTTCACTCTAATGATTAAGTAAGTAAATTGTACAAATAAAAGATAAAGGAGGGTATTTAAAATCGAGCATAAGCAAATTTTCTCAGACGTATATCGAACGGTGAAGAACTTACGCTTCAGTGCTGTATGCCCCCGAATAATTTCATAGGTAAAATTGCGTAAAACATTTTCTGAAAATTGGAAAAAATTAAAGAAGATAAATATTGTTAGCTAGTATGAAGCATATCAATATTAGTGTTAACTTTTCTCTAGTCTTATCATTACTAATAACACTTATCTGAAAGAATACTCTTAATGTTTCGTAATAAAGAGTTGAATGTACTTTTTTGAATAAATAAATTGCTGTAAGAAGAATAGTGATTAATGTTTTCAACATTTTTATTGCAGCTATGTCACTGGAGGAGTCGAGAAGATCGCAACGCCCCTACAGGTACGGCATGGTACTTCTGTGTGTGGGTGCGTTAATTAATTGGCTGGGACTTGCCGAAAATTACGTGGAACCAGTGCGATATGTTGGAGTAGCTTGTATAGTAGCAGGGGCCCTATTGATATGTGCTGCCATGTGTTGCTGGCTTCATGCACCACCAACTAGAACGAGTACACATGCACATCACACGAGTCATCCAATCACTGCCCAGGTAGGATCAGTAGGATCTCATCAATAAGTCTAATTGTAAGCAATTTACGTCCGGTGCGCATCACTTGCTAAGTTGCTATGTAATTGCAACAAAGTCCATCATATAAGAGAACCATCGTTCAGGAATCAATTACGCGTGAAAAATCATCATTCAAATTACCTAGATGTAATCATATAATCATTTACTAATGGGATACTAAGTCCATAAACGTTAAAATATCGGCTACCACTTCTTCAGATAGGAGACGACATTTGTTTAATATGTGGTACCAGTTGTTTGAAGGTGGTACCAGTTTATTAAAATGGGGTAACAAATGGTTAAAATGTAATAACAGTTTGTTAAAAGGTGGTACCAATTTGTAAAATGTGGTTATCAGTTTCCTAAAAGGTGGTATCACATATAAAAAGACGTAAACACGAAGTACCGCCTCTTTATCCTGGTGACAACATAAGTTGATACATTCAAATTTAAAACTGCATAAATATATAGTTTTATAAATAAGTTGTAATAAGTAGTTTGACTTCTACTGAAGAAAATTGATGGAATAAGCAGGCAGAAAGGTGGTTTCGAAGTAGAAATAGGATTCGCAGATCAATATAAGTCAATTCCCTATTGTATTTTGCAGCACATAGAGTGCTTGGTAGTTACTAGTTGACCCTTGCGTGTCTCAAAGTTGCTTTACTATTTTGAGCATTTAGCACACTTTATGCCTATCTGTTTATAACATCTTGTCTGAAATATTCACGAAAGCCCTTATTACATCAAGCGTTTAAGGCCCGATGACGTACTACTATACCATAGACAAGAATACAAGACTTCAAGGAAAAGTTTTTTTAAATCTCGGATTCAATATTTCTTTTCTACATATATAGGTACTTCTTTTTCGCACTTTTGATTTGTTAATTACGTATGTTTTCCTTTCGCTAAAGTTTCAGTGTTTTTTAATTTTAATATCATTTTATATTTTTTTATCGTACATGTGTTTCCTTATCAGAAAAAAATTTGATACGGTAAAAATAGAATTAATGCTAGATAATTCTATAAAGAACGATTTCCTCGGTAGAGACGGCAATTATTGATCATTAGATTAGAATCTATTTCACCAAACCCATATCGAGATGACATCCAAAGAAGTAACAGAAACCCCTTTGTACACAGAAGGTGTTGCGTCACACCTAGAATTCTAGATGAACATCATCACTCATGAAATAGAAAATTTCTTTGCCATTTCCTCTTCAAAAAATTAACTTTTTGGATCCTATCGCTGTTTAAATTTCTTTCCTTCGATTTGTTGTTTTCTTTCTTGAGTCAGCTTTCCTTCAGGCGTAGGAAAGATTTTTTATCTAAGGTGATGAAAGTGAATGGAAAAAGCCACTGATAGTATCTACCGGGTTTGATGAATGACTTTTTATTGCGCTTTAAATTTACACATTTAAATGAGCATTGAAAATGAACATGCCTTTGTTCTTGGGTAGAGCAATTTTAAAACTGTTTAATTTAAAAGAAGATAAGATAGTTTTAAACTAGGAATAGTTTACGATAATAGTAAGAAAAAGGGTCGTCTAGCCACGCTAGACGCTTTGAGGATATTCACCCGGAAGTGCACGCGATTCTATACTTATCGTAGGTCGTCCATAGATATACCTACCAGAGTAACTACCTTTCAGTACTTTTGAATTTCTCTATCTATGTTTAGCTTCCGTGTGAACCACGAAAGAGCGCAGAAATAAATATAGATTATTAGATATAGACTGTCTGTGCAGGGGTTGTGTTCTAAAAAACTTTAACAATGTTTTAGAATATTTCTTACAAGCTTTCATCTCAGTATAACGCGCATACAATACCCACCAACGCAATAAAGAAACTCAATACACAAACAATAATTTTTGAAGTGCTGAAAATGATTGAATTTTATTCTTCTTATTCTTCTCGAAATCTACCACTTTTAGAGCAAAATGAATCAGACTGAATAGCAACCCCGAAAATAGTAATTGGTGGATTTCGGGATGTAGAAATAAGTTGATGAAACTCGTTAGTTTCGGTATCTATCAAGTTTTAAAGCAAAATTCAAAACGTACATTGTACAACGAGTGGGAATCGACAAATCATTCTTTCTATATGCAGAAGTTTTACGTCTATTGCCATTTGTCATAACTACTCTATCTATTAACACTGTCACGTTTAAAGAGCAAAATATGGTTATAGCATTTATTCCGAAGAAATAAAGGAAAGTTTTGCTCACTTCTGGAAAATTTTTATCTCTATAATTACTTTATCAAGTGATATTAGCAAAAATTAAATAAAAACTAAGTCAATAGAAGCAATGGAAATTTTAATGATGTAGACACGAGATAATAAATTAGATTACAAAGCCTCGAAAAGAATTCGTTTATTCGAATATTGAATGATAATTAATTCGCAAATAAAAATCGGTAGTACATATATAATATTGTGATATTTCACAACTTGGATATATTACAACAGATCAATATTATTCACTGGAAAAAGTGTTACTCATCCAAGGCTTGTTTAAATATTATTATAAACTGTTTTTCATTTTTAATCTTGTGAAAACAGAAACTTGCAATATAGAGGTGAAAACGATTACATTCAATATGGCATATTGCTCTAAGTATATTTTCATAATTTGTTAATATTTATAATATTTTTATTATTATTAATATTTTTTCTGTTTTTTATTTAGATTGATGATCCAATACACGTCATCTCGGTAGAAGAACCTTCTTCTGGTTCGAGACAGAAGCCACCGGATTACGATGCCGTTACCGATTCGCCGCCAAGTTACGACGACGCGATCAAATTAAATCCAGGACACTTAGTTAGGCCTAGTAATTGCAGTACAACAGTTTTATCCATGGAACAGACGATACCTGGAACAGTCGATGCACTCTCCGGTCAACCTGTCCCCACTCCACCACCACCTTATGCCAGGTAATTTTATATATTTCTTCAATTATTAAATTTACGTAAATTAAGATTAATCTAGATATTTTTCACTCTATAGTGGTTCACTTAAAAAATTATTCATCGAATCTTTCCTTGACTGTCATCAACTTTTGGATAGGACAAGAGTTTTTATATATTTCATTAAAATTTTTAAAAATCTCAAGTACTTTTCAGAAAAGAATTCTGAAACAGTTTTCTAAATTTTGCTTGACTGTCAACCAATCTGAAAGTCAAGGAAAATTTCGAAAAATGCTTTTGAATTCTTCTCTGAAAAGTATTTCTGATTTTAAAAAACGTTAATGAAATATTTTGAAAACCTTGTCCTATCCAGAAGTCGATGAGAATTAAGGAAAATTTCGATAAATAATTTTTTCCGTGTACCCAGTTTTTAAATAGAAGTACATATACTTACGAAGCGAAAAAAAGTATAATCTTAATACTTTTTGTACAAAAAGCAACGAAGAGAAAAAAGATATCTAGTTCTAATGTTTGTTGAGTAAAATGAGGTGTTTGAAATTTAAGCTTGGAACTCGAACCCAACACCCTTATTAAATTGAACAGAAGTCTGTTAATTCTAATAAATAATGTTATCTTTCAGGTGAAAATCCATGAACAGGGGATACCATACCCTGCCAAACAGCGTAATAATTGAGGAAGAAAACAATCCGACAAGCGACCGAGTACAAGTCTAATGTGCTAATCATGCGAAATTGACGACGCCAGTGCTCGAGTTGTGCCTTGGAATAATTAGAGTGAAGTGCGTATTGAGTACGCATTGCTCGATCCAGGAAATGCGACTGCTCTTGCGGGATAAGAGATGGATTAATATGACAATGGTTAATGGATACTGGCCAATAGCCACGTGACCATCAAGACAAAGGATACAACCCGTGCTTCTAGTCAATCCACAAGTGTTCTGTTACAACCATCATTACTAGGCCCGAGATAAGTGAAACATTGCTGGTCGAATAGTGCACAATTAGACATTACATACGCTGTACAATAACTGAAGATGAGCGCGACAAAAGTACAAGTGTACTTGACTGAATAGCCTTTACAAAATTGATTCCTGTTGAAAACAGCAATGTGATCCACAAACAAGATTCAGAGGCAGAACTTAAATATCCGTAGGGAAAACAATTGTATAAAGTGTATAAAGTAATTATAGGTCCGCAATTCCACATACGAGAGCTTCCTCGTTCGATGCCGACTTGTTCTTTAAATTTATTGCACTCTACAAATTTTTCTTAAAATTTTACTATAACTTTTTTTAAATCTAGGTATGTTAAAGTGTTTAAAGACAATTGGAAAAATTATTATTTTACTAATTTCTTAATAGCTAGCGCATTCTCAGATTTAATCATAGGTATTTGTAGATAACGTACACATCTTCGTGTCGGTTTGAACCTTTCGTTTCCGACATGATGAAAACAGGAAAGACTCTAGTGTCTCGTGAGCAGTACGAACTGTAAATAATTTAATTCTTACATAGATATTTATTACTGATAAAATTCCGCCTCAATGTTTTCAGCAGTCAGTTTTTTCGAATTTTTCTAAATGCACATTTATGCCTATTCAGACTGAATGTAACGCTAATTTGCGTCTACCGCACAAGGCGAAAGAATCGTTTAAATTGCGTGAAAGTTCAAATTTAAAGAATCTAGATATTTTTTGGATTAAGTGGTTAAAGATGTAATCGATGTACTGAAAATGGTAAGAACTTGATAAAAAATGTTTTGTAAGATTGATTTAATTAAGGTCAGACGCGATTCAAATTCTCTGCCATACTTTGTAAAATTAGACATAGTTATGTCGATTCACGTCCCTTTTATTGTGATATAAAAATTTGTAAAGTGTTAGCGTCGAGATGCGAGTGTGCTTACAAGCTGAATGAACATATATCAAGTGCAAGATTGTCGACTGTATTTTCAGTCTTGCATCGATAGAAAGTATCATATAAGACTTTTTTTTATATCGACAATGTGAATATATTGCTGATTACAAATTAAAAACGACTTATTCTTCCTCCTTAAAACATTTAATTTAATTAGTTTTAAAATGATATTTCAGAATAATTATCATTCATTTGTTTGAAATTAAAGATGTTGAGTTCAAGCTCTAAGCTCAAAATGCTATCTCCTCATTTTTTTCAACAAATATTCGAATTACTTATTTTTTTCGCTCTGTATCCGTCATTTTATGTAAAAAATAAGTTGTGCTACAGAGCGAAAAAATGTCTTATTATAATATTTGTTTAGTAAAATGAAGAAATCGAATTTTGATTTTATAATATGAATCTAACACCCTTAAACTATTTTTAATTGAAAGCATCCAAAATTAAAAGTTATCTTAGATTCAAGTATTCAAAAGTGTTTGGTTTCAACTAAGTTTCTTTTTTAATTCTGAAACTTTAGAATAAAAGTCATAATAACACCGGTAAACACGAATTTTGAGTCTGAGTTCTAAATATCAAATTTTTATTTCTTTTACGTAACTAATAAAGGGAAAAATAATTTTCTTGATTAAAGTTTGCTTTTTGTTTTTGCTTTTTTTATACAATTAATCAAAAACTTAAAAATTTACTTATCGGCGTAAAACAGACAAAAGCAAACTTTTTAAGTCAAAAACGAATATTTTGGTTCTTTTCAATGCATAGAATCACAATTTATGCATTAGAACAGAAACCCAAAAAAAAATTTTTGTTTATTGCCCTGTGTAATCATATGATAATCATGCTTTACAATTAAAGATATTATCTTAATGAACAATTTAAATAATAATTGTCATTTATAGAATACAAAAGAAATCCCAATAACATGATTATTTATAATAAAATTTCAAATTTTTAATTGTTGACAATTTCAAATACAGGCGGGAAATATAGCCAATGAGAGTTGTTCAGTTGAAGCATGCGCAGATAAATGTTATCGAGCATGCGCATAATTTTCAAACGTTTTTTCGGCTTTTGAGGTTATGTCCCAAAATCGTGACGATCGTGACAACAACCATAACAACAACCCGATCCCAAATGTGTTTTATAAGTTTTATTTAGCAATTAATCCCATTAATAATTTGCAAATGCAGTGCTACTAAATCTGAACGTGAAGTTCCTAGAGTGAAAGATACTGGTCAAGTCAAAAAAGAAACTTTCTATAAATTTTGTTTTTGGAGCAAGTACTGTAGATTTATAAATATAATGTCGCGGCAAGATGACGATGTCGACTGTGATAGAATATTAGACAATAAAAATATAGATTTGAACAATTATAGAAAGCTGGCCAAGTCTTATATCGATTTGGTAAGTTTCTCTCCCTTTTTAAACGTTTGATTCCAACCTCACTTTTTCAGATTTGCCGAAAATTTATACATATTTTTCGTATCTTTTCTAGCATCTTTATAATGCTGCCTTATTTTGGGCAGATAAGGTTTTATCCTTGAGTAATGGGAGCCCGAAAGACGTCTGTGTGCTTGCCCAATGTATGTTTTCTTTGAAACAATATCATCGGGCTGCACATCTTATTAGAAGTCGTGGCCTCGAAAAGGTTTGTTTAGGCTTCAATTTATTTGCATTTCTCTTAGTTTTTTTAATAGTGTTATACAATATAAAGAAAATGGAATTCTCTTGAAATTGTAATTTCTTTGAATTCATAATTTATAATATTTAACATTTATTTTTTTTTTTTACATAGAAGGACGTGATGTGCCATTATTTGACAGTAAGGAGTTTGCTTGAAGCAAACGAATTCACGGAAGCCTTGCAAGTGATAAACGAGTTTGAAATTTGCAACAACATGTCGCAATTAAGTACGAGTTTTGCAGATCACACAAATATTTTTGATGCTCCAAAAAATGTAAGCACCTTAATTTAAAAAAATTTTAAATATGAGTCAATTTAATATTTTCATTTTACTCAATAAATATTAGAATGAAATATATTTTCCCTCTTTAGATATGCTTTTTAAAAAATAGAGGTATGGCTATAAAGCGGAAAAATGTTTACAGGAAAAAGTATTGAAACCAGACATTTTTCTATATACGCATGCTTTAAAGAAAATAAACCTCACCGATATTGAAAAAATATCTAATTATGATGTTTGTTAAGAAAAATGAAGAGTTTGAATTCGAATTCAACACCCTTAAAGAGTTTCAATTCTAATTAACAGATACAGAGTGCGATTCTTTACGTGAAAGGAAGAGTTTACGAAGCAATGGATAATCGAGCAATGGCAACTGATTGTTACAAACAATCTCTTCAATGTGATGTTTATTCATATCAAGCTTTTGAGGCTCTCGTTCAAAACCAAATGCTATCTGCAGCTGAAGGTATTTTTCTAATCCTACTGGTTAAGAGCAAATGGAAGACGTGACTTTAGCCACATATATTCCGCCAACTTTCTGGTAAATAAATAAATCAAATATATTTTGCGCTGCAGAGAGCCGTGGATGAATCTTCTCCTCTTTGATGTGTACTGCGCAAAATGTATTTTATTTATTTATTTACGTGAAAGTTGGCGGAAAATATGTGGCTAAAGTCACACCTTCGATTTCCCCTTAAGAATTTTTTTAAGATTTGAGTGGTTGATCTTGTTAAATCTCTCTTTTTTCAGAAAAGGAACTTTTGGAGTCTTTGCCTATAAGTGAGCAGTGCTCGGAGGCTGAAGCAGAATTTTTACGTCTCTTGTACGATAGCAAATTAAAAAAATATCAAGAGCCAACAGAAAGTCAAGCAGTTGCTTCTTGTGGAGTTATGGGAGTTCTCGTTACTGATCGATTAAGAGGAAATCTCGATATGCAGGTTTCGGAAGCTGAACGACTCTATTATAACTGCGATTATCACCAGTGTTTCTCCCTTACAGAAAGGTGCGTAAATCCTTCGAAATTTGATTTCAATTCGTTTTATTTTATCACTTTTAATTGATAATACACATTTATACTTTTTTGAAATTACTCAATTATTATTTTCCAGTATTCTAAAGAAAGATCCTTATCACAATGGATGTCTGCCTGTTCACATCGCCTGTTTAGTAGAGTTAAAGAAAACAAATGGTAGTATATTTTTTTTAATTATTAATAATAATAAAGTAAAATTTTTTTACGTCTTTTTACATTGAAAATATCATAATTTAATATTGAAAGTTTTGATTTTTCAGCCTTATTTTACTTGGCTCACAAACTCGTGGATCTCTACCCAGATATGGCATTGGCTTGGTTCGCGGTTGGCTGTTACTATTTTAGTATAGGTATGAAAATCTCTTCTGATCCACGAAGTAATGTTAATTCTTAATTTAATTTTTGTGGTTTTCTTTAAAGGCAAAAGCGATCCAGCGCGAAGATATCTTGCAAAAGCAACTGCTCTCGACAGATTATTTGGCCCGGCTTGGTTGGCTTATGGACATTCGTTTGCTGTTGAAAACGAACACGATCAGGCAATGGCCGCCTATTTCAAAGCCTCGCAACTTATGAAAGGTTGCCATCTTCCCCTTTTGTACATTGGCCTCGAGTGTGGACTGACAAACAATCTAAAACTGGCTGACAAATTTTTCCAACAGGCACAAAGTATTGCGCCCAATGATCCGTTTGTCATTCACGAGACGGGAGTTATTTCTTATCATAATGGAGAGTGAGTGAATATTTTTTGTTTAAATGTATATATTTTAATTATTTAATTTCAAACATTTTAAATTTCAAAACATTCCAAAGTTTTACGTTTTAAACGCTCATTTTTTTGCAGTTACAAGACGGCAGAGCGACAATTCAAGGAAGCAATGAAAAAGATTCAATCTGGACTCAAGGACGTGATTTTACCTAACAAATGGGAGGCTCTGCTCAATAATTTGGGACACACGTGTAGAAAAATGAAGAAGTACGAGGAGGCGCTGGATTATCACCAACAGGTCAATTTTACAAAATAATTTTTTTTTGATATTCAGCTAAAAAATGATTTATTTTTAAATGTTTGAAAATTGACAAAAAGTGTAAACATATCTATATCTGGTTTAATTAATTTTTCAGGCTTTGGTGCTCAATCCACTGAATCCATCGACATATTCAGCAATTGGATTCATTCTAGCGATGATGGGAAATTTACAGGACGCGGTGGATTCTTGCCATAGAGCTCTGGGTCTCAAAAGGGACGATACTTTTACCACAACTTTACTAGGATATTTAATGGAGCAATTAATCGACGAATCTCCGGCCTATCCTGGTAATTAGAATAGAACTTGTTCATACAAAAAGAATAGAGTTTTCACTGAACTGAGAACCTAAAATAATATGCAATAATTAATCATGAATATCGATATTTTTTTAGACGCACCTATAGAGACTCCAAAGTATCAACCCGTTCCGAAAAAAGCGATAGAGGCCTCAGAGGAAAATCCTACAGGATCTGCAGAGCAGGAGGATCAAAATATGGATAAATTGAGAGTAAAATTGTTCTCGGAAGATAATTCTTCGGAGAGAATAGAACGATCCCGTGATTCACTAGTAAATTATTCGTCCAGTGATATGAGTTCCGAAGTGGAAATGTTAGACTCCTCGACTGCTCATATAGAGTATAATTGAATAAATTAATTTCTTTATAATCAACAGACTTATGTGTGATTATAGAATTTTTTTGCTTTCTTATCGATTACTTTTACTTATAGGTTTTTAAAAGCCCTAGTAGGTTTTAATTTCTTTTTTCAATTATTTTGGAAAGTGCAAATGAAAAAATTTTAGAATCTGATTCCAAATTTAGGAAAATATTTGTCGGATGTTAAAATAATTTTTTTTAACAAATTTTAACAATGACATTTTTTGAAAGATTTTCATAATTCTGATTACATTAAATTATGTTTGGATTTGGAGTCAGAATTCTAATAATTCAATTTCTGATATCTTACTAAGTACTGATTTATTGATCTCCTTAATTTATAATTATATATTTTACGTTTTGTGATCGCAATTGTGATTTATCATTTTCCATATGTTTAGCAATTTAATCAAAGTACTTTGATTGAGTGAACTTGAAAGAGTGAAAATTTATGGAAGAGAATCGATTTATTATTGATATAAGCGAGTGTAATTTTTCTGAAATCCATTTTATCGACGGTTTGTTGGAACAATAATAAAATTACAGTTTTCATAACGGATTTTGAATTTGATTGTTTCCGAATTCGTAATCTAAACAATTTTTTTCGGTTCTAAATGAATGTATTTAAAATTCGGTTAATTAAATATGTCTTTTAATCAAAAAAAGCTATGTAAGATGTATTACTAGGAGTTTTTTTTATTTAATTTTTTTAGAAACAAATTTTTATTAAAAGCCCAGCATTTTAATAGAAGCTAAAAGAAATTTTTTGTTCAACCTACAATACAATTTGTACAAGAAGAATAAATTTCATTCCGATTTATTTATTTTTACCGCCTCTTATTTTCCTTCAATCTGATTGGTCGTCATTGACGACAAGAAACAAATGAACAACGACCAATTTTTATTTACAAATACATAGGAGTTTTTAACCCTAAATATACCTTTTAATCATCTTCTTTTGCAAAAAGTAAGAATAAAAAGATGTAGCAAAAATTTTGAAAAAATTTTGGTTTATTAAACCAATAGATTTAATAATAAAAAAAATCGAAAATTTTGGCTGTCTTGGGCAAATTTTGTAGCGAAGTGTGTTGGCAACACTGTATGCTCGCTCATTGGCTGAAAGTTTTCGCTGACCCCAGACCGCCAGACGCCGGCCGGAAGAATTTAGTCAGTTCGCGAAGAGCCGCTGAGAGGTGCGGAGTGAAGTGTTTTTCGTTTCGTCATCTTACTGGAATTTCGTGCATATTGAGAGAAACCGATCTTGGAAAAACGAATTGCCAGGAACTCAAAAGATAAATGGACTGGTGCGGAAATTAATTACAGAGCCTAACCCCAAAAGGGATCGCGGTGGGTTCGGGAGGCTTCTATTTATTCTCATTTGTGTCCCTTATTTTCGTTCTTTAACTAATTATTTATTAATTTATTTTCAAACACACTTTTTTCCTAAATCCAAGAAAAATTCCTTTCCGAAGGAAATTCATTAATCCCACTGAAGATAAATCGAGATTATACAAAACTTCCAGAGATCGAGATGTCAACTTTGTTTCAACAACAGGTGAATTTTATTTCCTTACTTTATTCCTTTCTGCAACGGTTATTGCATTCTTGAAACACGTCGAAACGTGATTTTTTTCAGCTGACGAACGTAGGTTTCGTCAATCTTTGGCTTCGGTTTCCCACGCTTCGGATTGTAATTAGTAAATTATCATTTAATTTTTTTTCCTGGGACATTTTCTGTGAATTTAAGTTATATCAATTACAAGGATATTGTAAACAGTGTTTGTAAACACGAGTAGCTTCTTCATAATGGCTACCTCAAATAGATTTGTAAAATCTTTCGTTTGGTTGCGGTTGTGAAGTAATTTATTGTTACAGGGAAAATGTTTTTACATTTCATTAATTTGACTTTGGGATGAGGGGGGGCATGCATCCAGACAGTTAATGAAAAGCAATATGAGTAGAAAATATCTGTTGTCCAAAAAGCTTAATTTGAGTCATTTTTGAGTTTTCCGAATTCGGAGGTTGTTTTCAGTTTTTGAACAAAGAAATTTGACCTTGTGGGGCATTCAGAACCACACAATAGTGTGTGGTGTGTGGGGAGGGGAAGTATGTATGAAAAATACAGCGCAATATTCGTAGGAATAGCAAAGTTTTTTTGAAGCGACTTTTATCTTTTGGTTTTGAAAATATCAAGATTGTACTTTTGATAATTTAAACATTAATTTTACAGGGGTTTTTTCTTTAAATTATTTTTATTTCAAAGCTTTAAACTTAAAATTCTGAGTCCTAATTTTAATACTTTGAAATTTCAATTTATTTTGTACTCCAGTCATAGAATTTCAAGATTTTCATTCAATGCTTTCAGTGTTACAAGTGCTGTGAAAATTTCCTGGAAAACCAATTTATTTGGCACATGGCATCAAGTTGTCGAATTTCCGAGAAATATATAGTAAACACCTAAGACCCTTTCGAACTTAAGCTTCAAATTCCAAGAAGTTGAGCTTTCAAATAATTCTAGTGCTTTTCATCCTTCAGTTTTCCACTCTTCCTTATGTAAATAACATAGTGATGTGTAGATGAAGCCAGAGTAGTCCTCGAAATAAATATTAAAGATATTTTTATTCATTAATAAAAATAATAATGAAAACAACAAATCTACTTTTTCTATTTTCATCAATTTTTAATGCAATTAGAATCACTTTTTGATATTAAATCAAATTCGATAAATTTTTAATTATTCGTTTTTAAAATATTTATTTATTTAAAAAAATAATATTTAAAGAAAATTTGAGTCTTTTTTTTTGATCAGCTGTATATAATATATATGTATGTATAACGAGTTAAAATAATCAATGAAAGTGAGTCCCATAATTCTGAGAATCAAGTCACAGAATTAAACTGATTCTAGCGAAGGATGCGAGATTTAGATTCAATTATAGACTAAAAATAACTTGAAAGGTTAGGAAAAACGAAATAAGAGTTAAATTTAGAAAATTACAAAAAAAGAAGGGAACAACAACAATAATTAATGCTTTTATTTTTATATCTTTTGTGCACGCAAATGTTGCATTTTCGTTCTCTTTTGATCCAAGTAATAAGTAGTATTGCTTCTGTAAGTAGTAAATATATTTATTTTTATAAAAAATACAATAAAAACAGAGCATTTAATTGTAAATATTTGTCGTAAAGGATTTGTAAAGAGTTAAACCACATCTTTTTCTTAAGGTTCTCCACTCGTAATCTTATACCTAGCCTACATCTTTTTCAGGTTTATAACTCCCCAGGAAGTATTTCTATATATTCAAGGAAATTCCTTTATTTCAAAATGCATAATACATTTTCTGATATTTAATTACAATTTTCTTAAATTACAAAAACAACATTGATTTTCAATAAAAAAGCATAATAAAATGATTTTGAAATAGTATTCAAGTAGAATTTTATTGAATTGTAGGTGTTTTTAAATTCTTCGGGTTTTAAAACTTGAATATGTTGAATTAGGAATTTTCAATTTTCAGCAAATCCTTTATTTTGACATTGTTTAATTTAATTCACAAAGAATAACGCCACTGATAACTTTTAACTTAAAATTTGTATTTCTAGTTTGCCACGTATGAACCTGAAGGAGCAAGCGTAGTAGATGCTCTAGATCGGAATGATTCATCAAAATTGCAGATTCAACCTTGCGAAAACCGTAGCGAACAACTGAAGCTGGCACACCGTGATGAACAACTGAAGCTGGCACTCCGCGATGAACAACTGAAGCTGTCCAACCGCGACGAACAACTGCGGATCTCCACACGAGACCAATTGAAACTGCAGCAACAACGAGATCCATTGTCGCCGATTTCACATCCAAATCGCGACCAGCTGCCGATTTCACATCCAAATCGCGATCAGCTGCCAATTTCACATCAAAATCGCGAACAACTGCAGGTTCCACATCCAAATCGCGACCGCGAACAGTTCCAATTTCAACAACGTGAACGAGAGCAAATTCAAAGAGAGAAGTTGCAGATTCAAAATCGAGAACGCGAACAGCTTCATCAGCTGCAATCCATTAGCAACATGCTTTTGGATTTACCACCACCTTCCCCATCATACCATTCCAGTTACGAAAATTCTTACCCTATGTCGTCCAAGAATTCAAGTATGGATGGTGAGTAATAACAGTGATTTGAAAGTTTGAAAGAAAATAAATTTAGAATTATTTAATTTCGAACGCATTTTTTAAATATGTATCCGAATTCAATTGATATAAATAGTAATTTTCAAATTAGTTCATTTTTATGAAATTTCTATCTCATTATGTAATCTTTTTTTAATTTAGCATCTTTATTCTTCTATTCTGAATATCTGAATATAAATTTGCTCAATGTGAACATCGAGTTAGAGACTTGGCGGCGCGGTTGAAAATTTTAAATGGATCAGGAGTACCAACTTTCAAACATGAAAATTGAAGACTAATTCCATTGCAACAAAATTTGAAACTGTACAGTCCTTAAAGATTTAACGGGGAAAAACGATCATTGACACTTTTTTTGTAAATTATGCGATTTAAAAGTTTCGATCCTTTACACAGGAGTTATAAATACAAAATAAGGTAATGAATTATATATTCTTGTTC
Organism: Synergus magnus; assembly: GCA_032275165.1. Lineage (NCBI taxonomy): Eukaryota > Metazoa > Arthropoda > Insecta > Hymenoptera > Cynipidae > Synergus > Synergus magnus. The sequence goes on along the minus strand of JAUESH010000043.1, from coordinate 9,044,543 downwards.
CAAAACTCTTTTTGTTAGTTATTTTTTAAAAATTGCTTTTAAGGGCATGTGATACTTTACCATAAGAGCAATTTATTTACCGCAACTTTACGCTTGCAATAATAAATATTTTTTGTGGAAAATAAATTTGCTCTTATGGTAATTACTACATGCCCTTAATCTCCTTAGATAGAAAAAGAGTGGCTTTAATAAATCAGCCCACCTTTAATTTTTAAAAGGATTTTGTATTTTTGAATTGGGTTATACACTTTGATACAAAATAAGGTCAGAAAATTATTCATACGACCCAGTTATATTTTTAGTTATTGAATGACGTTCCTGTTGAATCTTTTATGGCCATTATACTCCAGCAAAGTTGTTCAGTTTTATCTGCTTTTCACAAATTAAACTATACTGAAATTAATCTAAATATTTGTCAATTTTTAATTCTAATGCCTTTAATTTATTTTTTAAATCCTTATTTTGAATCAAACATAAAACAAAAAATGTGCACACTCGCATAAATAAATAAATTTACTTATCTTCTTCGTATTCAGTATTTTAAAAATATTTTGAACTCCCGCTGAGAACATTTGGGAGTTTTTCGATTTTATTTGTTAGTCCTTTGTTCTCCTAAATTTAGTTTTGAAGAGTTATAGAAACAAAACTGTCTTTACGTGTCAAAGGAAAGCAAGAATAAAACGTCTTTTTTGTTAACAGATATGTCGATTTCGGATCTTTTCGGTCTTGGTTTGCCTCGAGGATCTCTAATGACTGGACAATCCAATTGCAACACGGCTGGCTTCCGACATCATCAGCAATATGGGGAAAACCATACTCAAACTTCTGCCATGCCCTATTATCAGGTTTTTTTCCATTTTCTCACTCTCCTAAATTTTTTTAACAGATCCAAATTATTCATACAAAATCAAATTTTTTTGCCTCGTTTAAAAATAACGAACATTAAATTCTGATTCATCCAACATATCCCTGATAAATTAGTTATAATTTATTATCAGTTATTATTAAGTATAATCTAATTTTCAATTCTCCTGATTAAAAAAATATTAATATAAAGTTTCCAAGGTAATTTATATTTGTAGAAAAATGATATAAAAATCTAAGTTGTCAAAACAAAAAATTTGATCTGTCAAAACAAACTAAAATCCTTATAGTTTTTGTTTTCCGAAATTCTCCATTGTTTTATAATCTTTTCCTAATTTTCAAATGACGTTTGACTTTTCGGCTAATTTTATTTTGTAATAATAAAACTAAATAAATTATTCTTTATGTAACAAATATTTATAGTCAATTTTGATTTGTTTTATGCTCGACCCATATGAATTTTTCAGCCAACAATGGCTTGCACTTAAGGAAAAAAAGTGCCTACATCTCTTCTCGTGTGTCTATTTGAGAAAGAAATTGTCCATTAAATTTATTCGTACTTGAAGAGAAGAAAAGCACGAATCTTAAGCTCCTTATTTTTATTTTTATTTTTATGAATCTCGAGACTCATTTTTCAAAGAAGAAGTTAAGAGACGTAATAGCTTACTTTTTCAAAATTCTGGCAATCTGTAAATATTGTACTTAAGGCAACGATAAAAGTGCCAGTTCCGATATAAACAGACAATATTTTACTACTCGAGATGTGTCATTGCTGCCAATGCAATAACCGGAACTATGATCATATCATTGGAGTTACTCCAACTATCTCTAGTACTTTATTACACTTTTTCTCGTAGAAGGCTACACAATCTGGTGCCCTTAGTCCCTATATATGCCCAGCAAAAGCAGGAAATTACCAGGAATTTTGTGTTTACCAAGAAATTAAGACTGAATTTTTTCCTCATAAATTTTTAAAATTTTTTTCTTATAAATTATTCTTCTTTAAAATCTTTAAATGCCCAGTTAAATCTAAAATCCTCTATTTTTTCAATTCGAAATGTCAAAAATTCTATTATTTATTTTAATGACCGGTAAAAAATGGTTGCAAACCAGGAAATGACGAGGATTTTTTTCTTAGCTTTTTAGTTACCGCCAAGTAAAAGCTTATAATTAATTTGGAATCGTAATTTTAATTATTTTTTTTTTATTTTGGAATGTGTTTCTGAAATATGAATTTGTCAGCGAGCCAACTATGTATTGCCATTCCAAATGTCCTCCCTTCCAGTTAGTTTTATAAAATTGCCTGGGCATTGAGTGAACGCATACTTTATGGTATATTAAAGACGCTAAAAGAAGGATATTATCCTGAACACATGCAATTTTTCGCATCGAATAATTCAAGCACAGAAATGTGTTAGGTCGACCCTGTTTTCTTCAAAGCCAAGAATTTGTAGACGAGCCAAAGAGATTTGTCGTAAATCATAATCCCTTTCAAACTTTGATATTAAAAATCTCAAAGGATTTGGGAAGAATCAAGGAATAATATTTCTGTACGAGATTTCAAAAGATTTCACAGGTTTTTTTTTTCAACAATTTCAAATGATTTTTAGGAACTTTTAGATTACCTTAAATCTTTTGTAATATTTCTAAATAACTTCAAGTCTTCAGTACACTTTTGAAATTTTCAGAAATCTCTTGATATCATTTAAAATTTCTTATCATATTTTAAAACTTTATTTTTCAAATTATTTACATCATTTGAAATCTCTTGAAATTTCCAGAAATTTTAAAAAACTTCATGGACTTTCCAGAAATTTTAAGAGTTTTAGGGTGGATTTTTAAGGAATTTTATGAGGTTTGACAGAATTACAGATTTTAAGAGATTTTATTAGTTATAAAAATATATAAAAGTATGTCTGTAAAGTGGTTTCAGGCCATTTGAAAAAAGTGAAAAGGTTTCCAAAGGATTTCACAGGATTTAAAATTCTTTCTTGCAGCAATGCGAGGAAACTCGTGCATACGGAGGAAATTCATCAATTGGCCAAGAGGTGCTGAGTTCTCCTACTTCAATAAATACGCCTGGAAGTCCCAGTACACCGGGAAGTGTTTACTCCAACCCTCACACATTTAGTCCCACTGCGAGCAACAGCTCTTACAATTCTTTTTCATCCTCGAATCGTTCTCAAATGCATCATTTGGGATCTCCACCCTCGCCGATTAATCCAGCGCACTTCGGAAGACCGATTCGGGGTTCTCCACCATACAGGTATTTAAAATTTAGTCAAAAACTAATAGTTCATGGCGTCTATCCGATCTAGAAAACTGGTAATTTAATCAGGGGTCCGAATTTTTTTCTCGATTGTACAATGTACAACTGAAGTATTTTAAAAGGAAGTATTATAAAACATAAAGAGGATTGAATTACAAAATTTTCTGTTTTGAATATATTTTAGAAATTTTTTCCAATTAGTGAGAAATAAGAACTTAAATTAAAAAATGTTGAGTTTGGATATGAAGTAGAGATTAAAAAATGCAAGAAAATTGTAATTTTTTGACTTTGAAGGTTTTTTCATATTAAAAAAACTAGTACTTGACAAGTATTCCATATTGAATTACGTTACAATCAAGAATTTGTTCTGAAGGCCAACCCCTAAAATTTCTGACGTCTTAGGTCATTAATGATCGACAATTATCAATGACAAATTTCAATACATTTTCAAATCTGAAATAATTATATGATCGCTGGAATTAATATTGAATTTTTAATTGCTTCGCATTTAGATAATACTTTCAACTCAAATAGCTTTATAAATTTAGAAAATTTTTCGTTTTTGTTTCAGCGATTGTAGCAGTCCATCCATGGATTATTCTCACATGACTGGATGCACTGGCTCTCGTTCTAATTCTCCTGCTGATTCGGACACAAGTGGCGTTAGTAGCATGGATGGTTCTCTTTCCGATATTATGGTAAATTATTCATTTTTCCTTCTTCACTTAAAATTAAAAAGATTCGAATCCAGCTTGTCTATCTACATTAGATTTTCTTATTTTATAATGAATATTTCAATTACTTTAATATCGGAAATTGATGAGTCCCCATTTAAATTTTATCCAATTGAAAAGTTAACAGTTACTTTTTATATACTTCCTTAAACTAGTTTGTACATTCTTTTTTTTTTAGAACTGTTTAACGTTGAATTCGTCCACCCATCAATGCTACCCTACGTCCTTGAGTTCTCTGATGTCTCCAGAAATTGATATGTGTCCTGCAAATAGAGCAGCCGCTTTTCAGCGCATGGTAGTGAAGAAACATTTACCTTCGCAATATCAGCAACATCACTATCATAATCATCTACAAAATCATACCAGGAATCATCAACACACTTCGCCACATCCTGGGAGCTTCCTGAATTCGTATTTATCCTCGGAGAAGAGTTGTTGTCCTAATACGAATTCATACATGATGGGAATGCGGTCTTCGCAACCAGCGGTCACCGATTTTTACATGTCGCTGGATCGAGCTGCACGCTGTCACAGGAATGCTGCTGGTATGAATTTTAAAAAATTTATCACGGGAAAGTCGTGGAATTTAATTGGTCAGGGGAACCCCTTCAAATCCCATGATATACATTTCGAACTTTTAAAATCCTTTGGAGTATTTTGAAAACCCTATAAATTTTCAGACAACCCTTAAAATTTCTCCCTAATATGTTTATCCGAATTAAGTAAAATAAAGAGCAGAAAAAGAGAAGGAATTAATGAAGTAGAATGAAAAAAAAATCTGCTCGCTTCATTCACATATTCTCATCACGTTTTGATTGTTAAAAGTAAATCTATCAGTCCTATAAGAAATGGTTAAAAACAATTTTATAGGTCCTTTTAAAAGCAATAATTCTATTTTCCTTATTTCTTTTCGTATCTCGTTTAGTTTTGCTTAAAGTTTGAAATTTTAATTTATTAATATATAGTTTTTTTTTTAAATCTAATTTTGTATGTTTCAACAAAAAACTATTACCTTATCAAGAAATTATTAAGTACAATCTTGTAGACCGTACTAACAGCAACCATTTTGTTCTCTTGATTTTCTTTATATCTCGCATTGCTTAGCTCAAAATATTAATTTTCTCTTTTTTTTTTTGGAATTTGATAAATGTTATTTATAATTCTTGTGAATTTTCTTCTGATTGAATAATGTTATGAGGAGAAATTTTTCGGTTTTTTGAAAACTACCAAGAACTGTACATAAAAGTTTTAAATTAAAAAAAAATGGTTTTCAATGTTTTGAAAATGCTCAACTTCTTAAAAAACTGTTTTTTTTTTTTGGATTCAGGGAATCTCAAAACATCTGACGAAAAACGGGAGGGGAAAAGGGGTGGAATTTACATATATGTAATATCTTATTCTCTAATGAGAATGGAAAAAATTTAAACTGTAGATTAATTTAGATATTTTTATCACAGTACTTAAACAATTGTGTATTTATATTTAAAAATTGTTTATATTTTTTTAGCATTGTGTGAAGCTACGCGTACTTGGAGAGGAACTTTGCCGCCCCGTACGCAAAAACCGACTGGTTACTCTCCCAAAGTTTTCCTTGGCGGAGTACCTTGGGACATAAACGATTCCATGCTGGTTGCAGCTTTCAAGCAGTTTGGTCCTATTCGCATCGAGTGGCCCGGAAAAGAACAACCAACTCAAAAAGGATATGCGTATATCATTTTTGAATCTGAAAAACAAGTAAGTAGCTTCATCAATTAAAGAATTCATATGAATTTTTATTTTTAACTTTCCTTTCATTGTATATACATACATATATATGTCAAATGTTTTTCAATCAGACCGATAATAACAAGTACGAAATAATTTAAAAAACTACAAAAATTTTTAAATATAAGGAAAATTCTAAATAAATATTTATTTGGTTTTTCAGGTCAAAGCTCTGCTGTCGTGTTGTACACACGAGTTTGCGAATGGCGGAAGCTGGTTTTACAAAGTCTCGTCAAAACGAATGAAGGCCAAGGAGGTAAAACATCACAAATATTTCAGTTACCTCTTTCTTTCTTGTTTAATTAGGTACCTAACTAAAACGAAACAACAATTTTGTTTTTAGATTGGTTCCCTTTTTCATTGAATTTAATGTAATCCAATTTTTAAAATCCAATTTAATAGTTAAAGATTTGTCTCATTCTTTGTTTTGATTTATTTAAGGTGCAAGTAATCCCATGGGCTTTGAATGAAAGTAACTACATTAAGTCTTCCTCTCAAAAACTGGATGCACAAAAGACTGTTTTCGTTGGGGCACTTCATGGAATGATGACTGCTTCTGCATTAGCTTTGATCATGAATGATCTCTTTGATGGAGTTATCTACGCTGGTACTTTATACATTCACTATAAATATCCTTTCTGTAAATTAAAATGAACGTTTTTCATTCAAAAATTATAAATTTGTAAACTAATGGATTCTAAAATTCTTTTTTTACAGGAATTGACACGGATAAGCACAAATATCCGATCGGATCCGCTCGTGTGACATTTGACAATACTGCCTCGTATATTAACGCCGTATCTGCTGCATTCATTGATATCAAAACCGCAAAATTCTCGAAGAAGGTAATTTTTTACTAATGGAAATTGCATATAAAAGGGAATTGATTCAAAATTTTGTAATTTTTTTGTCTTAAGGTTAAAATGAAATTTGAAAGTGCTTTAAATAAAGAGCATTCAAACTTCTACTTCTGAAACATTTAATCTAATTACAGATTCAAGTCGATCCTTACATCGAAGACTCTCTTTGCTCCGTGTGCTCAGTGCAACAAGGACCTTATTTCTGTCGAGAATTGGTAACTAACTTAAAAACTGATACTCATCTCCCTAAATTTGTATCTCTGCTTATGTAAACTAGGTCTTTTAAATATTGTTATTATTTTAAAATCACATGCAGTCCAATCAAACTTTTTAAAATTTCTTAAAATCTCATGAAAAACTGAACCCCTTGAAATCTCTTGAAATGTTGACACCTTTGAAATTATCGCATAATTCAGTTTTTACCATTTCTTTTTTTGTTTTTCCTTTTCAGATATGCTTCCGTTACTTCTGTCGCAACTGTTGGCAGTGGCAGCACTCAACAGATTCATTGCAAATGCACGAGCCGATGACTCGAAACTCGAAAAGCAGCCAGATGGTTGGAATGACACCGAATTCGGGAAACAGCTTTTCCCGATGGTCCCGATGTTTTGACTAGCTATTTGTATACGGACACTACACCGATTTTTGCTCGATTACGGTGCAAGCTCACTTTTATCGCCATGAGCTTTGGGCAGTCGGTCTTGACGAAATAAGTAGTAGCATTCGTTTATAGCTAACTAAAAAACTCAAGAATACATTTCGTTTTGTTTCGTTATCTTCATTACATGAGCGAAACATGCAGAAATGAGAAAGCGTTAATTCGCATTTAAATTTCGCACGGAACGTGGTCGATGATATTGCACATCACGTTCTGTGAAGACCATTTTTCTTTTATTTATTGCGCATTTATTTAGGGAGCTGGGCCTCTCGTTGTCGTTTTACGAGAAATTAATTAGTACAAGCGCCAAAAGTTCCTCACATCGATGATGTGATACCTGTTATCATGCCTTTCGTCGAATTAAGAGCTCGCTCAATTGTGGCTTTTATAGAGACAATGCCTTTTTATCTGATATTTCGTGATCAAACTACGCTCAGAGTCGTGATTTAATGTCACAGCGATCGATCAGCCTCTTATTGCGTTTTCAAATTTGTTATTTTCACCTTCGTCGAGTTCAAAGAAATCTTGGATTTCACTATCTTATTTCGGTACGCAAGGGAGAAGTTGAACTACTTTCGAGAGGAAATTTATAAAATAGGAAAATTATTTTGTCTTTTTGGTAGTGAAAGCTTTCTGGGAGATGTTCAATTTTGATACTGCCGCGCGGTTTTTTTTTTGTCATTTGATAAGATTTTCTGGAACTGGACGGAGTTGAAAAGAAAGTACTGTTGTCCGGTTTGAGTAGCACGAATTTCGTTTAAATTTCGCAGTGCACTAGATACAGTTAATAAATTGTCGCCGATTAAAATAAGTTTCCAATTGGCGTGTTACCTTTTCGCGTCGATTGAAATAGATGGTCTCTATTAGTTTTACATTAGATTTATACAGTGTATGAAGACAGTAGACTGCCACTGTAGACTTAATTTATAATTTATAATTATTAGTCGAAGCGGAAGCGGACGACATCCGCTTAATTTATTGGACTGTTTAATCGTTGACGAAACGAAGAAGTACATATGGTCTACGATTCTGGAGCGGATTGTAGGAAATCGACTCGGTTTTTATTTTTTGTTACAATCTTACGTCTTGTATTTTGTTTCCAAAGCCATTTTCAAAATCGAGTTGCTCATATTTTGATATGATTTTGTTAAACAATGAAAATGTATACCTTTTGCAGATAAGCTATCGTTGTTTGCTTCTTTTTTTTTGCCAAGTTCTGTTCTTCCTTTTCCTACATCCTGAACGTTAGATTTTACCTCGTTATCAATTTTATCATGTTCTAAATTTTATCGTGTTATCAATTTTACAAAGTTATTCATTTTGAATTTTATCGAGCTTTCAATTTTACAAAGTTATATATTTTACCTGAAAGACGAAAATAAAGGCTTTCGATTGTTTTAATTAGAAAGAAAGCCTTGCGCTTTTAACCAAAGATAACGTTTCTGCGTAAGTGCAGCTTTAATAATGTAACGCTAACAATAATTAAGCAAATTGTGACATTACTGTTTTTAAGTATATTTAAAAATCTTAGATAAGGTATTAATAGCATTGTTCGAATAAAGTTTCAATTTTAATTTCATAACTTCGATGTAATAAATGATAATGGGCAATTTTTTATTAATAGACTTTAAGGCTTCACACATTTGCAATGTTCTAATGCTAAAATCATAATCTAAAAACATAGAAACATAAAATTCAATATTATAGCATAAGTCGAGTAACAAAAATTTAAGTCCACGTGAAGTCGAATTGTTTTTACATGAGAAACAACTTGTTATTGCTACGAAGTATAGAAGCCATGCAGCAAAACGCTTCAAGTTTATAACCATCCTTCAATAATACGAACGTTGGCAACTACCCAGTTTCTGACTATCGGATGTGATACCTTAATGAAAACATCAGGATTATCCCAATGTAGTTTTGTTCCAGTCCAAGAGAGAACACCAACTAGTTTACCATCAACAACTAAAGGACCACCAGAATCGCCAATGCCGCCACACTTATTTTTGTAAATGTCATAAGTACAAATATTTCTATCTGAAACTACATGTGGATAACCGTAGAAAAACTCACACATCTCATCTCTGAGTATGGGGACAACAATAGATCGTAATTGCTTAGGATATCTCATCACCGGTCTGAAATGGGAGAGAAAAGAATTTTTATTTTAGAAGTAATATTTTTTTGTTGAAGGAAATCAATTTCATAATAATTAAGCGTGTTGGGTTCAAATTCCAACATCGAAAGCTATCTCTTCATTTTGCCCAAGAAATATTATGATATATTTTCGCTCTAAAGACATACTCTTTTTAAAAAAAAAAGGTATGACTATGAAGCGATAAAATATTAAGGGGGGGCTAACGTTAATTCGATGAAAAAAAGCATATTTTCCAGAATTTTTGTTCACACTACAGACAATGTTGGTTTATGTTATTAATCGTAATGTTATAAAGCAACATTTGAAGCATGTTGTATAAAATTTTCAAAGAATAATATGTACAAATAAGCCATTGGCAGCAGATTGTAAAATTAATAATAACGATTAAAAAAAAAACTCGACAGCTTTACCTCGAGAAACTTATAAACTAAAAAAACCTTTTCGATTTTTTGATTTCCGATAATCCAGTAATGAGTTACAGCCGTCACCGACTTTTTTTGGAGGCGCCTCAGATCTGCTGTCAATGGCTTATTTGTGCATATTTTTCTTTGAAAATTTTATACAACATGCTTCAAATGTTTCTTTATAACATTACTATTAATTAAATAAATCGACATTGTCTGTAGCGTGAAGAAAAATTCTAGAAAATATGCCTTTTTTCACCGAATTAACATTGGCCCCCCCTTAAATTTTAATACTTTTTGCATAAAACGAAAAAAATTGAAATCTACTTGAAGAATGAGTACCGATACAGAGCGAAAAAATGTCTAATATTATAATAATTGTAAAGTAAAGCGAAGAATTTGAATTTTTAAATTAGAACTTGGATTCAGCACCCCTCAATAATATCTTACCCTAATTCTGCGATACATCCCCAGCCACTTATGGTACCCAAAGCATGGGCTGGTACATTCCCTTGGTACAAGTCTATTCTTCGATTATGGGAGTGGACCAAGTCGATAGCTGGAGAAATGTGAAGCAAAGCAAGATCGCTCTGTTTTGTTTTTATATTAAAAAACTGGTGAATTAGTTTCCCTGTTACATTGTGCTCTATTCCTTTATCAACATATGCTGAGCCAGATAGAACGGTGTATACAGCCTGTTTGAAAACACAGTGGGCAGCAGTTATTACAACTGCAGACGTTAGGATACTTCCTCCGCAATTGGGACGCCCATTTTGGCGAACGTTAACAATGTACGGAACTTGCTGAATAGTCACTGGTTTATTTCCATTCGGAGTTTTATCAATTATCCGCTTTTTGCGGATGTGAAGATCCCATGATTTTTCTGCAAGAATTCTATAAATTAATTCGATCCCTCTTTCAAAAAAATATTCTTCAGGTACACTTTTAGTGTAAACATGTTGAAGGGTCACGGGGAAGAACGATCATTGTCACTTTTTGTAAATATCCGATTTAAAAATGTCGATCCTTTACACAGGAGTCACAAACATAAAACAAGGTAATGATTATATATTCTTGTTCCTAAACTCCTTATTTAACAGTACTAAATAGAAAAAATTTGAACTTATCAGTAATAAGTCCTTATCTCATTTTTCTTAAAAGTGACAATGATCGTTTTTCCCCGTGACCCTTCATATGTTATGTAGAATTTAAAAACTCTTCGATATGCTACTTTCTAAACTTGAATCAGTGAAATTTCACTGATTCCCAGTCAAATTCCACTGATTCTCAGTGACTCTTTTCTCACG
>JAUESH010000043.1:9014225-9033425 GCA_032275165.1 Synergus magnus | reverse complement strand
GTTTGTAACTATCCAGTTTCTGATTAACGGATGTGATACCTTAACGAAAACATCAGGATTATCCGGATTTAGTCTTGATCCAGTCCAAGAGAGAACGCCAAGTAGTTTACCATCAACGACTAAAGGACCACCAGTATCGCCAATGCTGCCACATTTATTGTTGTGCTTGTCATAAGTGCAAATATTTTCCTCTGAAATTACAGGTGGATGACCCCGAAGAAACCGGCACCTCTCATGACTGATTACGGGCACAAGTACAGCCCGTAATTGCGTAGGATATCTCTTCTCCGATCTGAAATGGAAGAGACAAGAATTTTTATTTTAGAATTAATACTATTTTGTTGAAGGAAATCATTTTCATAATAATTAAGCGTATTGGGTTCAAATTCCAACATCGAAAGCTTCATTTTACCCAAGAAATATTATAATGAGATATATTTTCGCTCTGTAGAAATACTCTTTTTCAAAATAAAAGTATGAATATAGAGCCGTAAAATATTGAATTTTAATACTTTTTGTACAAAACGAAAAAATCGAAATCTATTTGAAAAATGAGTACCGTTACAGAGCGAAAAAATTTCTAATATTACATATAATAATTGTAATGTAAAGTGAAGAAATTGAATTTTTAAATTAGAACTTGGATTTAGCACCCCTCAATATATCTCACCCTGATTCATAGTTACATCCCCAGCCACTTAAGGTACCCAAAGTATGGTCTGGTACATTTCCTTGGTACAATTCTATTTTTCGATTACGGGAGTTGTCTAAGTCGATAGCTGGAGAAATGTGAAGCAAAGCAATATCTTTCTGTTTTGTACGTGGATCATACAAATGGTGTATTAGTTTGCCCGTTACATTGTGCCGTGTTCCAAAATTAAAATGCGCCGTGTCAGATATAACTGTGTATACAGCCTGTTTAGTAACACAGTGAGCAGCAGTTACTACAACTGTAGACGTTAATATACTTCCTCCGCAATAGGGAACTCCATTTTGGTGAAGGTGAACAATGTAGGGAACAAACAGAAGTATTGTTGGCTGATTTCCTTCCGGAGTCTTATCAATAATCCGTTTTCTGCGGATGTGAAGATCCCATGATTTTTCTGCAAGAATTCTATAAATTAATTCGATCCCTCATTCAAAAACATATTCTTCAGGTACATTGTTAGTGTAAACATATGTTACGTAAAATTCAAAAAGTCACTTCTTTGGTAAACTGTAATATGTAATAATATTTTTTGAAGATGATTTTACTTACTAATATGCTCTTCCGATAAAGTAAAAATTATTTGGCAAAAAATTGCACAAAAAATTAATAAGATTGAATAAATTCCTGAATCCATATTCTTGATGTGAATTTAGAAGTAGCTGCAGAATAAGTATGAATTTTTTCATTTTATAATCTTTATATTTTTCAAACTTTGTTTGCTTAATCCAAGGTTAGAAAGTTTAATGTTAACAAAAATACAATAAAATACTCATTCCGATTAAAAAAGGAAGAAAACACGTTTGTTTTAGAGATAAGATTGTAAAGGTGATGCTGCTTGTATAAATTCAAATACAGTTAAATAGGGTTGCCATAATTCTGCTTTTTTGTCTCCCTCACTCTCATAAAACGTGACGTCAATGATTTCAGAGTAAATGAAACAAGGAAGCAGGATAGCTAAAATATTACAAGATACATAAAATTATATAGAACTATATAAAACAAACATAGTCTGCAACAGCAAACGAATTTGAAAGGCAATCGCGGTTTTATTATAGAGCGAATTTTTTTTTAGTTTTACAGGTAACTTGTCTACTTTCATTCACTTCCTCATTCATCAAAACTAGAATTTTCGGCAGAAATTTCTCTAAAAATTCATTTTTTATCGAGTATTCAGTTTTACGAAATTATACATTTTGACTGAAAAACGAAAATAAAGGCTTTCGATTGTTTTAATTGTGCTTTTAACCAAAGATAACGTCTTTGTTTAAATGCTGCTTTATAATAATAATAATGTAACGCTAACAATAATTAGGGAGATCATGTAGTTCAATTTGTAACATTTCCAAATTAAGAATTATTCAGTTTGCAATGCCTAATGCTATTATAATATCGTAATCTAAAAACATAGAAATGTTAAGTTCTATGTTATGGTATAACACAACCCAGTGAACACAACATTTGACAACGTCTTTACGATATCGTAAAGACATCTTAAAGTCATGAACGTAGGATGTCGTAAAGTTGTGGTAAAGATGTCGTAACGATGTCATAAAGACTTTGCCAAATTTTGTGCACACTGGAAATATTTCATGTCCATGGGAAGTCGAATTGTTTTTACTGGGAAAATCACTCGTTATTAATACACAGTAGAAGCCATGCAGAAAGACGATTCAAGTTTATAACCATCCTTCAACAATGTGAACGTTTGTAACTATCCAGTTTCTGATTAATGGATGTGATACCTTAACGAAAACATCAGGATTATCCGGATTTAGTCTTGATCCAGTCCAAGAGAGAACGCCAAGTAGTTTACCATCAACGACTAAAGGACCACCAGTATCGCCAATGCTGCCACATTTATTGTTGTGCTTGTCATAAGTGCAAATATTTTCCTCTGAAATTACAGGTGGATGACCCCGAAGAAACCGGCACCTCTCATGACTGATTACGGGCACAAGTATAGATCGTAATTGCATAGGATATCTGTTCACCGGTCTGAAATGAGAGAGACAAGAATTTTTATTTTAGAAAATACTATTTTGTGGAAGGAAATCAATTTCATAATAATTAAGCGTGTTGGGTTCAAATTCCAAACTCGATAGCTATCTCTACATTTTACCTAAGAAATATTATAATGAGATGTATTTTCACTCTGTAGAAATACTCTTTTTCAAAATAGAAGTATGAATATAGAGACATAAAGTATTGAATTTTAATACTTTTTGTATAAAACGAAAAAATCGAAATCTACTTGAAAAATGAGTACTGATACAGAGCGAAAAAATGTCTAATATTATAATAATTGTAAAGTAAAGCGAAGAATTTGAATTTTTAAATTAGAACTTGGATTCAGCTCATTCAGCATCCGTCATATCTCACCCTGATTCATCGTTACATCCCCAGCCACTTATGGTACCATAAGCATTGGAGAAAACTCTGCCTTCGTACAATTCTATTCTTCGATTACGGGAGTTGATTAAGTCGATAGCTGGAGAAATGTGAAGCAAAGCAATATCTTTCTGTTTTGTACGTGGATCATACAAATTGTGTATTAGTTTGCCTGTTACATTGTGCCGTGTTCCTAGATTAATATGCGTCGAGCCAGATAGAACGGCGTATACAGCCTGTTTAGAAACACAGTGAGCAGCAGTTATTACAACTGTAGACGATAATATACTTCCTCCGCAATAGGGAACTCCATTTTGGTGAAGGTGGACAATGTAGGGAGCATACAGAAGTATTGTTGGCTGATTTCCTTCCGGAGTCTTATCAATTACTCGTTTTTTGCGGATGTGAAGATCCCATGATTTTTCTGCAAAAATTCTATAAATTAATTCGATCCCTCATTCAAAAACATATTCTTCAGGTACATTGTTAGTGTAAACATATGTTATGTAAAATTCAAAAAGTCACTTCTTTGGTAAGCTGTAATATTTAATAGTATTATTTGAAGATGATTTTACTTACCAATATGCTCTTCTGATAAAGTCAAAATTATTTGGCAAAAAATTGCACAAAAAATTAAGAAGATTGAATAAATTCCTGTATCCATTTTCTTGATGTGAATTTAGAAGTAACTGCAGAATGAGTATGAATTTTGTCATTTTATAGTCCCTATATTCTTCAAACTTTGTTTGCTTAGTCCAAGGTTAAAGAGTTTCATGCCTAAAAAATACAATAAAATACTCATTTCGGTTAAATAAGGAAAAAGGCACATTTCTTTTAGAGATAAGATTGTAAAAGTGATGCTATTTGTATAAATTCAATTATTATATAAAATATAATAAATAAATAAATAAATAAATATAAAAAAATGTTTAACAGGAATTTTGTAGATTTTTTTAGATCAATAACTTTGCCACGCAACATTTTTTCGGATTTCGCATCGTTCGATCATAAAATGGTATTTTTTAACGTTCTCAGTGTCTGCATAGCTAAAAATTGCATTGTCGAGTCTTTCAGAAATTTCTCTTCAACCCTATGTTTCTAATTATTAGAATATAAGATTTATCATGATTTTTAATTGACAAATATTTATTATCTAAGACATGTTTTCGGAGATTTTCGGGAATTTCATATCAATTTTTGGCGTTTAAAACGAGAACTAAGTGTCCTATAAGAAAATGTTTAACAGGAAACTTGTAGATTTTTTTTAGGTGAATAATTTTTCCTTGCAACATTTTTTCGAATTTCCCATCACCTGACCGTAAACTGATATTTTCATAATTTTGCTTCTTGACATTTTGTTGTATCTTGCATAGTTTAGCCGGAAAATGGATTTTATGAAATTTGCAAAACCATTTTTGATGGATAAAACCAGAACCGTTGGTCAAAAATGACTACGTAACGGGAAGGATCTTTTTGGAAAGTCCTTAAAAAAGTGTACCAAAGCGCAATCCAATCCAACGAGTCATTCAGAAGTTATGGTGGACACAGACTATGACAACAACGACGACGACCACCGCGACGACAGACAGACAGACACCGCCGTAAAAACCATTTTTTCGCATTTTTCACACCAAAACCTTCTCATTTGATGATGAGAATGTAAAAAACATAGTCTGCAGCAGCAAACGATTTTGAAAGGCAATCGAGGTTTTATTCTAGAGCGAATTTTTTTTTAGTTTTACAGATAACTTGTCTACTTTCATTCACTTCCTCATTCACCAAAACTAGAATATTCGGCAAAAATTTCTCTAAAAATGAATTTTTTATCGAGTATTCAATTTTACGAAGTTATACATTTTACCTGGAAAACGAAAATAAAGGTTTTCGATTGTTTTAATTGTGCTTTTAACCAAAGATAACGTCTTTGTTTAAATGCTGCTTTATAATAATAATCTAACGCTAAGAATAATTGCGGAGATCATGTCGTTGAATTTGTAACATTTCCAAATTAGAATTATTCAGTTTCCAATGACTAATGCTATTACAAAATCGTAATCTAAAAACATTTGACGATGTCTTTATGATATCGTAAAGACATCTTAAAGTCATGAACGTAGGATGTCGTAAAGTTGTGGTAAAGATGTCGTAACGATGTCATAAAGACTTTGCCAAATTTTGTGCACACTGGAAATATTTCAAGTCCATGCAAAGTCGAATTGTTTTTACTGGGAAAATTACTCGTTATTACTACAAAGTAGAAGCCATGCAGAAAGCCGATTCAAGTTTATTACCATTCTTCAACAATGTAAACGTTTGCAATTATCCAGTTTCTGATTAACGGATGTGATACCTTAACGAAAACATCAGGATTATCCGGATTTAGTCTTGTTCCAGTCCAAGAGAGAACACCAAGTAATTTGCCATCAACGGCTAAAGGACCACCAGTATCGCCAATGCTGCCACATTTATTGTTGTGCTTGTCATAAGTGCAAATATTTTCCTCTGAAATTACAGGTGGATGACCCCGAAGAAACCGGCACCTCTCATGACTGATTACGGGCACAAGTATAGATCGTAATTGCATAGGATATCTCTTCTCCGATCTGAAATGGAAGAGACAAGAATTTTTATTTTAGAATTAATACTATTTTGTTGAAAGAAATCATTTTTATAATAATTAAGCGTATTGGGTTCAAATTCCAACATCGAAAGCTATTTCTTCATTTTACCCAAGAAATATTACAATGAGATATATTTTCCCTCTGTAGAAATACTCTTTTTCAAAATAGAAGTATGAATATAGAGCCATAAAATATTGAATTTTAATACTTTTTGCATAAAACGAAAAAAATTGAAATCTACTTGAAGAATGAGTACCGTTACAGAGCGAAAAAATTTCTAATATTACATATAATAATTGTAATGTAAAGTGAAGAAATTGAATTTTTAAATTAGAACTTGGATTTAGCACCCCTCAATATATCTCACCCTGATTCATAGTTACATCCCCAGCCACTTATGGTACCCAAAGTATTGGCGGGTACACTCCCTTCGTACAATTCTATTCTTCGATTACGGGAGTTGATTAAGTCAATAGCTGGAGAAATGTGAAGCAAAGCAATATCTTTCTGTTTTGTACGTGGATCATACAAATTGTGTATCATTTTGCCTGTTATATTGTGCCGTGTTCCATAATTAAAATGCGACGAGCCAGATATAACAGTATATTCAGCCTGTTCAGAAACACAGTGAGCAGCAGTTATTACAACTGTAGACGATAATATACTTCCTCCGCAATGGGGAACCCCATTTTGGTGAAGGTGGACAATGTAGGGAGCATACAGAAGTATTGTTGGCTGATTTCCTTCTGGAGTCTTATCAATTACTCGTTTTTTGCGGATGTGAAGATCCCATGATTTTTCTGCAAGAATTCTATAAATTAATTCGATCCCTTTATCAAAAAATTATTACACTTTTAGTGTAAACTTATGTTTACACTAAAATACATAGATGATTTTACTTACCAATATGGTCTTCTGATAAAGTCAAAATTTCTTGGCAAAAAGTTGCACAAAAAATCAAGAAGATTGAATACGTTCCTGTATGCATTTTTATCACGTGTATTTTGAAGTAACTTCAGAATGAGTATGAATTTTGTCATTTTATAGTCTCTATATTCTTCAAACTTTGGTTGCTTAGCGCAATGCTAGAGAGTTTTATGACATATAATAAAATACTAATACCAGTTAAATAAAGAAGACCGCGTTTCTTCACGTTACAGGAAAATAAAGCGGAAATTTTTCTTCTAAAATTATAATGGAAAAAGTGATGTTTTTATGAACTTAAGTGGAATTTTTTGTATCAAGTACCATCCAGCTAAAACTGAGTGGTAATAAAAATAAAAAAAAGTCCACTTAAGCTCATACAAAAAATTCCACTTGAATTATATTAAAGATCGCAGTTTAATTATAGAGCTGATGATTTATTAGTCTACAGATAACTTAGTCTACATTTATTCATTTCCTTTCACCAAAACTAGCAGAATGCTTGGCAAAAATTTCTCTAAAAATTCAATTTTGTAAGCCATATCTTCTTCAATATTTCCCTTAATTATGAAAATTTATAAATATAAATCGATCAAAAACAGAAAATCGATTTTTTGGTCGCTAGCCCCCTTTGCTCTTTCTACGTCATATATATGTATGTCTTACCATGGTCTGCTTATACGTCCCCAGCCATTAAAGACACCAAGAGTACCTTTTGGCATATCTCCTTCATGCGATTCTATTTTTCGATTATACGAGTGGATCAAGTCTAGATGTGGCCAAATTATGACTAAAGCAATGTCGTTGATCCAGATGATTAATCGTTTCTTGCGGATATGGAGATCACATAATTTTTCTAAAAAATGTCTACAAATTAATTTATCTGTTTGGTTATTTATTTAGTCATTTCTTATTTTTTGGCGTGAAAATGTCTTAAAATTACTAATATTGTAATTTTATAAAAAATATTCAGGAAGTTAAAAAATTACTCAGCCATTTATATATTCAAAGATCATTTTACTTAGCAATATTCTCTTCTGATAAAGCGCCGATTCCTTGAAAAAAAATTGTAAAAAATAATAAGAAATTGAAGAAAATTCTCTTTCCTATCGTTTTGTCCAAATCATCCAAATCAAGACACTTCTGATCATAGATGTTTGAACAATGATTATGAATTTTGAAACAACATGCTTAAAATTTCGGGTCCGCTTTCGTCCGGTTACGTCTGGGATACATTGAACCGGGCCGATTTCGGACATAATCGAATAAGATTCGGATAAAAAAAATACGTTAAACCATAAAAATTTCCGATAAATTCCGGAATTCGTCCGAAATTTTAAGCAGAGTAAGAACTCTAAATTACATATTATCGATCAAGGCTGGTTGCCTATTTTACGGCGTAAGTTTCAAACCTTAATTAATTAGTAATAAATTCACTTTTCTGTATTTAATGCTGCTCACTGTATAATATTTTTATAATGAGAAACTACTTCAATATCATTATTATCAAATAAATAACATACCTTTAAACTCTAAATCTGCTTTACCTACTCATTCGTTAAAGTAGATTATACATGGATTATATAGAAAGTTGTCAACTGACATTTGAAAAAAATCTAAAATTTCAAAATCCTAAATCATTAATGTCAATTAACGACATGTCATCCTAATTGTCATTCTGCAACATCCCAAGAGATGATAATATATACAATATATATGATATATATTGACAATAAATGTATATATCTGCAATAAGTTCGACAAAAATAATTCACGATTAATATCTGATTCATTCGGTACTGATTGCATTATTTTTTTTATGTCATTATGTATAGGCACCTGCAGAAAATCCAAACTCTTCTGAACAACGGTCAAAAAGAAACAATTCGCTGAAAAATGACTAAAGAAATCAAGAAAATACAGACCTAACCTAACCTTAATTTCTTGTCTTGCTTGCTTCGTCCTTGTCACAACACATATGCACACAAACTCAAAGTGGTGTACATCGACACTGACATGAAACTTGATTGTGTATAAACACTGGTTGCAATGCAAGGGGAGAGAGAACGCCTTCGTAGGCGTGTGTAATTCTACTGCTTATGTTTTGTCATTTCCGTAGTGTTCCGTAGAAAGACAACAGTGAAACGCTTGTTCTTAAAAACGAGGAAGACGAATCACCGATGGAGGCCCTTGATCCAAGTGTTTCGAGAGACGATCAAGCCCTCTACGGAGATGATCTTCGAGAAAAAGGTTTGTTTACAATGCACTTTCTCTCCCTTCAAATCATATGTTGTTTGTATCTTTGTTCTCTCTTCGTTTCTAGAGTGTGTCTTTGTTCAGTTTATTTTCTGTCGGAGAGAAACAACTTCCGATGATTCATAAATTATCTTCGCAATCTGTACCAGTTACAGGACCAGTTCCAACATTATCTAATAGATGAGGGTCCTCTTCAATCTCTTCAATTTCAAAGAGGATTCTAACCTCTAATAATCAAATCATTTTTGGAAAAAATTCTATAGGAATAGTTTCTAAAACCTCGTAGTTTGCGAAATAACTCTAGAGAAAATACACTTAATTACTACGTCGTAGTTAATTTCTACGAAGAGAGACTAGGAAATATGACAGTCGTGTAGTCAATTAATCAGAATTTGAAATTCCTTTGCAATTCTATTTTCAAGTCAGAAATAATATTGATATTGATTTTTTTTTAATAAATTAGGTATGCAATTTATGTAGGTTTTAAATAAAAAAAATTACGGGCGCTTTCAGTTTGAATTATGCGTTTCTGAACTATGTAAATTTTAAATCTAAAAATTTTTAGTATATTTCGACAAAAAAAAAGGAATGAAAGTTTAAAATCTATATTTTTTAATTTCAGTGGACTACAGAGACAAAACTACTCTAATTCCAGAAGAAATTCCAGAAGATACTAGATCATGCGTCAAAGCAAGATATACTTTGGGTTTCTTAGGATTCCTGGGATTTGCCCTGGTTTATGCAATGCGAGTGAATTTATCAGTAGCAATTGTTTCTATGGTCAACCAGACAGCGATACCACATACTGAACAGAATACTACTGATGTTTGTCCCATTATACCCATTAAAAATGGTTCCATAATTCCACCTCCTGTAAGCAATTTTTGCTTTTTTATATTTTTCCTTTTTAATTAAATTAAATTATTTCAACACAAATTACAAGTTTAAGATAATATGGAAATGATCAATTACTGGCTTTCTGAATGCAAAATATTATTAAGAGACTTGTAGATATTATTTACATTCTGTAAATACGAGTATATGAGTCACTGAGTTGATAACGCTTAAATGTAGAAATTTGATGTTATCTCAATTACACATTCAAAGAGAGAAAATGATTATTTTCGAATTGCATTATTTTGAAGCAGACTGAATTATCTATTACATATATTCAGCAACTTTAAATCAACTTCCTAATTCGATGTGCCTACTTTTTAAAAAGCGTTATCGTTAATTGATCAAAAAAATCCCTGAAATTCTAATTTTAAATATTTTTTAGCATCTAAAATTTCTGATTTTAACTGTAGAGTCCAGGTGAATTCGTCTGGGATGAAAAAATGCAAGGCGTGATATTAGGTGCTTTTTTCATCGGATATGTGACTACAAACGTTCCTGGTGGAAGAATGGCCGAAAAAATTGGTGGAAAAATAGTTTATGGATTAGGAGTATTTTTGACTGCAATTTTGACTGTCATCAGTCCTTTTGCTGCTTATTGGGGCTTATATCCATTTTTAGCAGTGCGTATTGCTGAAGGTTTCACAGAGGTAAAACTCTATTTTATTTTTATGAAAATTCGTATTTTATTTTTTTTTTTTTAATTTTCTACTTTCTTATGGATATAATTTTCAAATCTGATATCAAAATTATTTTCTAGGGAGTTACATTTCCCGCTATGCACAGCATGTTAGCCCACTGGGTACCACCACTGGAGCGAAGTAAATTTGCAGCATTAGTTTATGCAGGTATGTAATTACTTCAATTTGAATTTTTTTTAATTAAAAAAAATTAAACTGAATATTTATATTCAATACACGTGTGTTCTGATAATACTGAATGCAACTAAATAAATTATTCATTTATTAAGGCTTCCAATTTGATACTTTTTGTAACGACCAGAATAATTTTTAAAATCTTCATTATATATTTTTCCAGGATCTAATTTTGGAACTGTAGTTTCTTTACCACTGAGTGGATGGTTATGCTCTTTAGAACTTTGGGGTGGTTGGCCCTTAGCCTTTTATTTATTTGGAGGTCTTGGGATAATTTGGTACGCTTTTTGGCTCCTATTCATTTACGATACTCCGGCTCTTCACCCAAGAATCGATCCAAAAGAAAGGGCATATATAGAAGCTTGCGTTGAACCCAAAGACGAAGTAAGTTTCAAACTCTAAAAATTTAAACTGTCATGTGTTTATTGGGGGTGTTGGACCCAAGTTGCAACCTCCAAATTCAATCTCTTTAATTTATTTAACAAATATTATAATTAGATATTTTTTCTTTTTGTAGTCGTACTAAATAAATTCAATTTAATTTTACAGGAAGATCCTGGCGTGCCTTGGCGTTCGATCTTTACATCTCTACCTGTGTGGGCGATAATGGTTACACAATGTGGCCAGTCTTGGGCTTTTTACACCCTTCTGACGGAACTGCCGACCTACATGGATAGAATTTTGCATATGGACATACAGCAGGATGCATTACTTTCGGCTTTACCTTATTTAAGCACCTGGATAGTAGGCTTAGTCATTTCAACTTTTGCCGATTTTCTATTGTCTAGGCAGCTTGTTAGCCCACTGACTTCCTTTAAACTTTGGAACACTATCGGCTCCTTGGGTCCCAGTCTTAGTTTCCTGGGTGCTATTTGGGCAGGTTGCGATCCCGTTGTCGTTTTGGTGATGCTCTCAGGACCAGGATCTTTTTACGGTGCTATTTACGCCGGTAATCAGATGAATCACATCGCTCTCTCTCCAAAATATGCAGGTACGCTTTATGGATTAACAAACGCTGCTGCGAACGTTTGTGGATTCCTAGCGCCTTCCATCATCGGACGTATGATTGAAGGAAGTGTGAGTATCTTTAGTTTTGGAATTTTAGGGTTTTCAAAGGATTTCAAAATAATTCAAAAAGTTTAAGCAAATTCAAAAGGGAAAGTACTAAATACGGCTTATTATTATTTTTTTTTAGGAAACCTTGGCTACTTGGCACACTGTTTTCTGGATGTCCGCCGTGATAAATATGGCAGGCAACTGCTTTTATCTTCTGTTTGCTTCTGCGACTGAACAACCATGGAGTAGAGGCCACAGTTGATGACAAAATCCTCGTAGACAAACCTTTATTATGGAAAATGGTTTACCTCTTGATCGACTTGCTCTCAGTACTTTTTAGCAGAACCACAGAGAGATAAATTTTTCCAAGTTTCATTTCACTCTTCCAGAAAAAACGTTTTTACTTTCGAAGTAAGACCAAAAATGTGAAATGGGATCGGACTTTGGTTCTCAGCACTAAATTTTTCATTTCCGTTGCAAAGGTAACTCTTTAATTCATTCATTTAATAATGAGTTAACTAATAATTCAGCACAAATTATTCAATAACCCTAGGCTTTGAAAATCGTAGTTGTAACTTCGCTTGAAGACTATCATGACATTCCCTTATTCTTTCTTGAAGAAACGAAACAATTTTCGAATATTTATACTTGTTATGTGATACGTATTCGATAAGTGAAAATCGCTTTTTTGTGCGTAAATACTAAACACTTAACAGAATTTTACATATATTTTTTTGTTCGACAAAAATTTTAAAAGATTATGTGTAATCAGATTTACACTTTTTTATCGTGCATTGTTAATATTTTTTGCTGCTGTATGTAAAATTATATATAAAAAGCAGATCAATTGAGAAACGTTAGGGAGAAAAAATATTATGTATTTAAATATTCGGTTTTTAATCTGTTGGCTCAAGTTGGGTAGCATTTGAATAAAAATTTTTTAATTGAGGGTATTGGATCTAAGCTCGATTTCTTCATTTTACTTAACAAATATTATAATTAGCCGTTTTTTTGCTCTGTAGCGGTATTAATTTTTCAAATAGAAGTATGCGTATACAGCAAAAAAATGTCTTGTTATAATATTTGTTGAGTAAAATGAAGAGATAGAATTTTTAAGTTAGAATTTAAACCCAACACCCTTAAATGTTAATTTATTCAATTCAAATTCGAGCCTTTAGAATTCAATTCTAGATTGAAGCAGATTCAAAACGCAATATTTATCGAAAATGGCTTGTCTGTGATCTGGTTTGTTAAAGTTGTCCTCATTTCATTTCTATAACAGATTTCGACATATCTCATGATATATAAAATATTTGGTGCTTAAATTCGATCAGCCTCTTTAAAAATTTCCTGACAGGTAATTTACTATTAAATATCCAACAGAGAATTTTTTTAGAGGAGGTTCAATCGAAAGACTTTCTTGTTTATAACATGTATTCGAATTATGAAAAGGCCTTGAAAATTTGTCGAGGCCTTGGCTAGAACGTTTAGAGAGAAAACTATATTAGAATTTCATATCAGATATAAGAAATTCGTGTGAAACAATAAGCTATCAATGTTCGTGGACTTTCTTGTACTTTTTGACGTAAACCTAAAGCGCCTGAGCCTTCTATGTTGATAAATGAAGATATTGAAGAGAAAAATCGAAATAGAAATAAAAATTTCATTTTTAATGTTAGGGTAAAATTCTCAGGCGTAAAAAAAATGACGTGTTAAGCAACGTTTGTACAAATTTTCGTGCAAATTGATGTAATGGAATTTTAGAGTAGATTAGTTTGCACTCGAAAGAATTCTAAGGTTTCAATATTTTAGCTAACAAATAAAGAATATAAATCTGGAGAATTTGATAGATCGAATTCTTTCGAAGGTAAGAATTAACGATAATACGAGCATAGTTTGATCAGAGTAGAAATCGATATATATTGTAAAGATATAAAGTTTATGAATGATTGGCGATCTTGCTGGGAACTTTAAAGTTTTCCTTCTAATTGTTATCGATACAATTAACGGTATTTACTGCAGGATTTGAAATTATTATTTCTTCTTAATTTTCTGTTACCTCGCACAAATTAAACTTAACTACAGTAGCATCCAATTAAGTAAAGTTTATTTATAAAACTCATTTCTTAATTTACGAAGAAGCCTGGAAAAAACAAACAAAACGGAATAATTTTTTACAATCTAGAAAGATAATAGAAATAATAAAGAATCAGTATTAAGTGTTCGCTGATATTTACTTATTTGTTCGCAATTCACTAGGATGAATAAAATATAGCGAAAGTTATTAGAAAAGTTTTATTTATCCTTCTGTATAAAGATGGAGGTGGATACCTGGAGGGCTTGTAAAAATTTGCTCATGCTTTGATAAAGAAGCTTTTCCTTTGCAATTTATTGTTTAAAAATTATTCGTGTAGCTTTTCAACTTAAATTAAAAAAGGAATCTATTTTTTATTAGGGGTTAAAAGTAACTTATAGAATAAAACTGATGTTACGTTGAATTCAGATCGTCCTTCTTTTTTGCAGTCAGCTCAAAGATCATGTCTCGCATTCGACTGAAATCAGTCAACTCGGATTTCAACTTTTGTATTATTTCTTCTTTTTCTTTGATAACTACTTTGTAACTGTGACACTGGTGAGTTATCTTCTGCATTTCTTCCTTCAAGGCGCTCTTATCTTCTTGCACTGATGCTATCTCTGCATTTTTTTCCTCAATTATCTGCAAGATATTTAAATACAAATTTGGATTTTCTTCTTTTTTCCGAACATGAGTAAAATAGTTTATTTAGTACCATAATTATTTCATTTTTAATAAGAAATAGCATCATTTGCGTTGTTTTAAAGAATGTAACAGAATAAAAGTTGTTACATTTTTTTATTTCACACAATTTGAGAAGAAAAATGTACCTGCTCTTTTACACTCAAGCTATCCTGCATTTTATGAATTATCTTCGTCATTTCGTGATTTTTATTATTTAACTCTTGAGCCATCTTATCTGCTTCTGCATAATCACTTTGGCACTTGGCGATTTTTTTACTTAGGGCCTCGACTTTATCTTCGAATGCTTCCATCTCTTCCTTCTGTTCCCGAACCTTATTTTCTAATTTTGCTATATGCGTTGACTTCTCAGAAACTATTTTCTTTAAACTTTCGTTCTCCTGTGAAAAAGAAGTTTGATATTATTTATTTTCGAAAAACTGGAACTCAAGCGATTTCGAAATTCAATCCTTGTTAAATCATTATAACTATGTAGATAATTTAAAAAAAATAACTTATACTTTACCTGTGTGCGAAGAGAGTAATTTTTTTTGCTTTCCTTTTCCACTTCTTGAAGCCTAGTTGTGAAAGCAACCTTCTCTTTTTGTAATCCCTCTAAAGATTGTTGTGATCGAAAGAGCAACTGATGCAGTTTCCTGGATTCAGCGACCACTTGTTCAAGCTGATGCTGAAGACTCGTAACTTTCTTATCTGCTGCTTCAAAACTAGCTTGATTCGCTCTTTCCACGTTCCTAATCGCTGCCAGCTTTTCAGAAATCAAATTATTTACAAATTCTACAACCTATTTCTCTAAAAATAAAGGTGTCTAGCGATATTTATTGATATCAAACTCACAGATGTTTCGGATAAAAAATAAAGTTTTTCCCTTTATAGTTTAATCTTAAATCCATAAATTTATATATTCACCTTATATTCATAGAGTTCAATAACAGCAGAAGTGGTAATATCATTAATTTTATTCGCATCGTAGGCCTCCTTGAGTTTATTGATCGCAACATTGAGGCGATCCTCCTGAACGAGGGACATGAAGGGCATCATTTCTGTTCCAACATACTCAGCAGAATACCTTCCCCTAGATTTCACCGCATTATTCATTCCACCTCGAACGAGAACTAAGGATTCCAACTCACCCATGCAGTGAGCAACTGTGGAAAGACTTATTACCAAAAAATAGTTAAACTAACATGAGATGGAGGAGCTAATAGACATTTTTAAAATATCCAATCCTTACAAAGCCTCACCATTCCTGTGGAAACCATACTGTGGACGGCAGCTGGAGAACCTTCTGCTTTATATCCTGGTTGCCTGTGAACAACGCCAGGGCCATTGTCATGTGTATTTGCTTCTTTCTCATAAGTTCCGAGTACAGAGTCAACCAATCCGAATTCTTTTGGGCCATTTCCGAAGTCAGGACCAAAGCGTGAACGTAAAAATTCGTCGACTGATCCTAAAAGCGAATCAGAAATAAGTTTAAATAATTAAAAACTCAATTTTTTACCTTGCAAATTTGTTCCTTACTGGAAAAAGATTGTCAGGACAATTTGTGCTCTTCTCTCGATCTTCATCTTCGAGAATAGGCTTCAGCAACTTCCTCATCACCTGAACCGTGAAAACTTGAAGAACTTTTTGTCTCAGATTATCGATTTTGACTATCTCTTGCAGCAATTGTATCAATTCGACCAACCGGGCGATGGTTTCCGCACTGCGCTCTTCAGTTTTTTCAGAAGTCTGGTCGTCCTCAGAATGTATTATGAGCATCAAAATTGAAATATCTAATTCTGATAAGACATCTGAAACTGATTTTGTTCTGCGCGAATCGATCACAATAGTTCTTATTAGGGCAAGAGCTTTCGAACATACCTGTAACGAATAGAGTAAAATATAGGAGGTAAATAAATTATGAGAGTGGCAGCAGAACTTAATCATTTTAAAAGATTTTAAGGTTATTCAAAAAATGTCAAGTGATTAAAAAAATTTAAAAGGACCCTGTGAAATTTCTTTCAGTTTCTAAACATCTTTTGAAATTCATTGAATTTCCTGAAAAATATAAATCTTTTTAAGTCCCTTAAAATTCTTTTAAAAAATCATCTAATGATTGATCAATAAAACTTACTTGTTCTATGGGTACGTAAGAAGAGGCTGTTTTTATGCAAAGAGGATACAAAGGCACTAGAGTTGTTATTTTCAGTTTTACCAACGACTGCAAAAATTCTAACACTAAAGCCACACATTCCGGATCGCAATCATTTTCCAGAGTTTGCAGAATTTTCTTCATGTCCTTCGCGTATCTGAACAATTATTTGAAAGGTCTTGATGAGATTTAAGTGAGTTTAAAAATATTCCAACAAATTTAGTGTTTTTCAACGTATTCTAAGAAATTTCTAACGATTTCAAGAATAATTAATTTTTAAAATATTTTTTAAATTTAAGAAAACAATAAATTCTGATCTTATTTTTACGTAAAGCCGTATCTGTGTAACAATATTTTGAGAAATTAACTTACTCAGTGTAAGAAAGTAAAACCGATTTTGAGTGATCGTTCTGGCTAACATCTTCAAAAAAGTCGACAATGTGCCTCAAAATTAAGACATCTCTTTTGATCAAAGCGTCAATTATGCTTCTAAAAGTGAGTTGAGTAAAATCGAGAATAGATTTGCCAGAAAGATCTGCGTTCATGTGTTCCAGAATGATTAGCAATTTCAAACACTGAACCCTAGTGTTAATATTCCGACTTTGGTATTTAACTAACGTTCGAATGAACGTTCTGGAGTCAATCGTTCTCATCAGTGTATAAACAGCTGGTAGATTTTTGTAACAGAGATTGGTTAAGACTCCTAGAGAAAGAGTAAGGACTTCTTCCTCTGTTGATTGAGATACCCATTGAGTCAGAGTGGTTATTAAATAGGGTAAATGCGTCTCCTGCCAGGAAATTTTTATTCCATATGTCAGTTCCTGAAGAAGTTTCAGAGCTCGCACCCGCTTCTCTGGTGTTAGATTCGGTGCCTGAAAAAGAATAGCAAGTTTATTATATTTAATTTAATTGACAAACTAATTAAAAACTTAAAGTAATAATTTATTAATTTGAGAATTACTTCTAATAGTCTTGTTAAAATTGGAGCGAATTTGTATGTGTGAGTGAGAGCTTGCCTCGCGGCTGTATTTCGACAAGCGGTTTGTAAAACATCGACAGCACTCCAGAGTAAAGTAGTCTTTGATCCAAGGGTATTCATTAATTCGTGCAGGCTCACGTAAAAATCTGCGGCTATGCAACTTCCTGGATCGAATATACTGAGATCTATTGATGCACTTATCACCTGTGGAAAAGTACGCATATATTATTATGTATTATTACACATATTATTATTACGCATATATATTATGTATTATGATGTGCCGGATCAAAATTAAATCTCTTCATTTTACTTAAAAAATGTTATTAGACAATTTTTCGCTCGGTAGCACTTATATACTCATTTTTTACATAGAAAGTATATGCATACACAGTAAAAAATGTAAAATTTTTATGTAAAATGAAAAGAATGAATTTTGGGATTTGCATTTGCGATTTAGTTACGATAAATCGTTCTGTTCGGAGAAAATGTAATTTGAACTTTTAGGTTAGAATTAGCCCCCTATAACAAATAAAAATGATTTATAAAAAAATTCTATTAACAGAATGTATAATTGAATTTTAAAGAGTTTTTTAAAGTAACAAACCCTATTCTTCCTTCAATTATTAATTATGAACAAACAAAAATAAGAAACTTACCCCGAGATTCATTTGAAGAACCGAAGCTGTGGTTTCACTTGGGTGTTTAGAATATTCGTTGACTGCATTGATAAATGCCTTTATGTGCTGATACTTCTCCATTTTTTACTAATAAAATGTTTTCACTTGGAAGCTACAACCGAAACACAAAGAATTTTCACGAGAGGTTGAGGTCACACGTGCAATTTTACTCCGTTTTTAAACAATATCAAACACTCCAACACAGTAAAAATCAACAAAAGATACTAATTTCGATACACAAATCACGAAAATCTTCATCAGTTCGATATTTGTATTACAAAATAAATAATAAGACCATAAAATTAATAAAAACAACCGCCTAAACGCCCAAACTGACAGTTTTAACCGTTTTACCACTTTTATTTATTGTTCACCATCGTCCATTTTTAAAAAACTTTCGAAGTTCAAAATGCGCCAATCATAAAGGAAAAAGTGAGACAGGCACATGTGGCGGAAATTCAAATTTAAGATTTAAAATGTAGCAAATAAATAGGGACCGTCTCGTTCCTACACCTAAAAGTTTATAACGATTTAGAAAGTGGTACCATTTTATAATAATTATAAAATAGTAATTCAGATATCGCTTTCTGGGACGGTACCCAAGATACGATTATTAAATAACCGCTTTTATTTCCTTTCGTCCGTCCACCAATAGGCTATTGCGCTTGCGTTGGCTTTCGTTGGAGGAATTCTGCTATTGGCCGTAATTTGGCGCGCGATTTAAAATTAAATTAACTTAATTCAATTTTAAATCGCGCGCCAAATTATGGCCAATAGCAGAGTTCTTCCAACGGCAGGCCAACGCAAGTGCACTGACATTGCATTACGTCACACTCTGGCAACAGTGCTCAGTGCTAATTACTGATTCTGCTAAATGGTCTGCTAGATTCTAGAAGAAAAGCAAAGAAAAG
>JAUESH010000043.1:9002481-9014125 GCA_032275165.1 Synergus magnus | reverse complement strand
TCTGGCAACAGTGCTCAGTGCTAATTACTGATTCTGCTAAATGGTCTGCTAGATTCTAGAAGAAAAGCAAAGAAAAGCAAAGAAAAGAATCGTTTCTCTAGGATATTTTAAAAAGTTGAGTTTGCTATTTACTCCAAGTAGGACTAAAAAGGCAAGATGATGCAGGGCATGGATATTAAGTCGATCAAAAAACATCCATCGGTGAGTACTTCCATTTCCCAATTAATTGATGTTTTTTTCTGTTATTAAAAAATAACGTATAATCTTCTTTACAGTTGATTCCACTCTATGCCGTCCTGGCTGCGGGATGTGCAGCTGCAGTTTTATACACAGCCAGGTTGGCTCTGAAAAATCCTGACGTTTCATGGAATCCTAAAATGAAACCCGAACCGTGGAATGATTACAAAGACAAAAGATATCAGGTAGAAATTTTTGCTATTTGCATTCTCCTTACATTTTAATACTTGTTCTACTAATTAAAATACGATTTTCTGTAAAATTTCAATTTTATATATTTTATTTATAGTTATTGGACCCAGCAAAAGGAAAGAGGGAGATTGGACATTTGGACCGACCCAAGTCCATCTTCTGGGATTAAAAATTGTAACACAATAGACAGAGTTGAACTTAGTAAATGAAACAAGAAGCCAATCTTCTATTAAGTTATTAAATTTCAAAATACAGTTCCTTCAGAAAATTAATTCCGGAGTTCTTTTTATTAAATCTGGTTTGGTGTTGAATCACGAGTTCGAATCAAAGGTTCGAAATTTAAAAGGTCGTAATCATTTTTATTAATGTAAATATCATAAAATAAAATCATCTATATAATACAAATTTTATTGGTACTTTTCATTGGAAACCTGTACCTGTAAGTCCTTTATTTTTACATTTTTCATCTTTATAAATCATTTTTAAATCTGATTTCATTTTAAAATTGTAACATTTATTTTCTAGGATATTTTGAAATTAGGTTTTAAATATTTGTATATGATTACTTCTATGAAGTTTCTTTAAAAACTTGAATTTCTAAAAAGAACTAACAAATGAGAGTGTGATAGTAAAGAAATTGAAATAAAATACTTAATTTGGTAATTACTTTTTTTTTCGAAAGTGGACTATGATCCAGTAATTTGAAAATATATAATTCGTTCTTATGAAACTTTTACTGGAACGTCCAGACAAGGTTTGCGCTTGTTATCGCAACAATTTTTAATCAATCTAAAGTTTTTCCTATATT
Organism: Synergus magnus; assembly: GCA_032275165.1. Taxonomy (NCBI): domain Eukaryota; kingdom Metazoa; phylum Arthropoda; class Insecta; order Hymenoptera; family Cynipidae; genus Synergus; species Synergus magnus. The sequence continues at coordinate 9,012,888 of JAUESH010000043.1, read as the reverse complement.
AAGACTTTAAGCATCAAAAAGAGTGAGTGTGTATAATTTTGTATCGATTAATGATAGTTATTAAACATATTGTAGGTTTTCCATTAGCAATTCGTATCTAACCTCAACTTTACGAATCTCAAAACATCTTTTGATAATTCCACGTTCCACGAAAATTTTGACATTGTTGGTTTGGAAATCATTTTGATTGAAATTGATTTCTTTTTAATTTATGATCGTTGTTTTTTTTATTTACTTCTATGCTAAAGAAAATAAAGGAATAGAAAAATATGAGAAATTTGAGGTTATGCATTATGTAAGAATTGTATTGCATGATCTTCTGCCTTTAATTTTAACATATGTATATAGTTATTTGTAGACTAAGAATTTTTAAAATCATTTATCAACACGCATCTTATCCATTATTTTAAAGATATTATTTATCAGTACTTGAAAAATAATTAAATTCAAATATACAATTACAAATGAAATAAATTTTTGGCACAAACATTTGTTTATTTTTAGAATTTATTCTTGTAAGAATATAGATTGAAAGAATGACAGCCATAAATTGGGATAGAAATGCTGTTTATCCCATTTCTTCAAAAAGGGCTTCAAAGAATTATTTTCGTTTTATGACTTTAAATACTATTTACCTAACCATTTTTTATTTAATTCCTTAGATTTATTAATTTTACTCAACCATGGTTTCCAATTGGGAGGATTTCTACGCAAAAAATCCACGCCCTTCGGATTTGGAACGCAGTGAAGGCTTTTTAAAAGATTTTATAAACCGACATAATGATCGTAAAATAGTTTTAGTAACGGTGAGTTCGTCTCAAGAATTCCGTCAATATTAATTTCTTTAATTTATATTTATGGGTGTAATTATACTTGATAAGAAATTTTTATTTACAGAGTGGTGGTACCACAGTTCCTCTAGAACATAACACTGTTCGTTTTGTTGATAATTTTAGTGCTGGGACAAGAGGATCAGTGTCTGCTGAATATTTTTTAGAACACGGATACGCTGTTATATTCCTTCATAGGTAATTTACAAAACGTAATTTACAGTACGTCTTACTTTAGAAATATAGTTTCAATAATATCTTATGCAAATTTAAATTTCAAAATCTTGAATTTAAATTTTCAGAGTGAAAACTCTGGAGCCATTCTCACGGCATTTTGCAGGCCAGGCATTCCTTGATATGCTCGATTTAAAAACTGAAAGTGGAAAACCCTCAGTAACAGGTAAATTTTTACAAGAACAAACAAAAAAAATACATTTCTTAATTTTTGAGAAACTCTTCTTTCTTTTTTCCTTTATTACTCTTGAAATAATATCTAACTGAAAATACATTATTTCTTTTGTTTTTAAAGTTTCTCCAGAATATACAGAAAAAATTTCTAAAGTTCTTTGCAAGTATAAGGAGACTTTGAAGCAGGGAAAATTACTTCAGTTAAATTTCACCACGTTAGCTGAATATCTTTGGTTACTGCGTTCCACTTGTCAAGCACTGGCTCCTTTAAAAAGCAGAGCGCTTTTGTATTTAGCTGCTGCTGTCTCCGACTTTTACATTCCGTCAAATGAAATGGTGCGTTCTCCTTAATTTTTGTAATGTATCTTCTATATAATTTTTCTCAAATCATCAATAATTTGCAGGCTATTCACAAAATTTCATCGAGTGGTCCTCCAACGATTGCACTTCATTTGGTTCCAAAAATTCTTGAGCCTTTGGTGAGTCTTTGGGTTCCAGAGGCATTTGTTGTATCCTTTAAACTTGAAACCGACGAAAACCTATTAATTTCCAAGGCCAGAGATGCACTCAATAAATATAAACATAACGTAAGTACATAACATTTTTTTCCTAATTCTTTGTAAAAAAATTTCAGAAATGTCCGTAAAATACAGAAAAAAATTCTTCCTTGTTTTGTAGTTGGTTGTAGCAAATATGCTGCACACCCGAAAAGAGCGTGTCGTAATTGTGAGTAAGGACAATAATTATCCAATATCTTTGACTAATTCTCAAATTTCCGAAGGAGAAGAAATTGAGAAACAAATAGTAGCAGATCTCGTGGAAAAACACGAAAAGTTTATGCTATCTGCAGAAAAACTTAGATGATTAGAAGATATTTTTTCAGTGTTCCAACACAATAAATAATATTTTAAACTAGAAGGATCGATTTTAAATAACGTAAATAAAAACATGAAATCGAGTGAATCGGGGGAATTTTTTTTACGAAAGAGTTTTGGGGTTTTAGAATTAAAGACGGAACTGTTAATCCTGTTTACAGCATTATTTTCTCTTCATTATAGGAATGATTGAATTTAAGAAATATTGCGATGTCTACTAGATACTGTTTGTTGGAGTTTGCAAATATTTAAGTTGCTAAGTTTACATTTATATTGAAAAGGTATATATTTTTGCAATAAAAAGGACTCAAATTTACTATAAAGTGGTTTTTATTCAACTTAGATATATCAATTACAATAGTAATATATAATTATTTACAAAATAAGGATTTCTTTACATTTTTAAATATCAATAATTTGATTAATTACGATTATGCGTAATTTGAAGCACTGTCTAATCTGATAGTCATCTATATACATATAAAATACAGATTCAAGATAAAAAAAGTGGGAATAGTTGGTCTGTGAATTGATATTTTATTTTCCGATTTTAAGGCCAGACATCATCGCGTTAATTTTTTCTGCAATTCTACGATCTGATGGTCCACATTGAGCCAAAACATAAGATAAAGCAGCCTGATCTTTTTGTTCGAGAGCTGTTTCTGCTGCTTCCATCAACATACTGGAAACAAAAATTTTCAATTCATTACAACTCTATTAAATATTAATTAACAAGGAAAATAATAAGGAACCTCAATTTTACTCACTTAACTTTTGTTAAATATTTTACTTTCAACTCATCTCTTACTCGGGGTATATATTTTTTTGCTTCCATTTCGTTTTTGTATTTTAGACATTCGTCAATAAAAGGCTGCAATAAGATATTGAATTTGAAAAATAAACTTATTTTCAAACTAACAATAAAGTCTGAACTTTAAATATTCAAGAATTACCTCGTAGCCAATTGGAGATTTTTTGCTCTTGGAAAACTTTTCCATTTCAATCCAGAAACCTTTTTTGGCTAAACTTTGAATTCGCAGCCACCAATACCTGTAAATAAATCAATATTATGAAATCAATATCTTACAATTCTTAAAATAAAGTGTCGTAAATTAAATGTACAATTTTAATATTTAGAATACCTTCGATCAGGAATTTTGTATTCAGATCGTAGTTTGTCAGCAAGTTTAATTTCATTTTGAAGAAGTAAAATCTGAACGGTTTCGTGAAGTGGTTTGCCGACTACTGATTCATGTAAAGTTTCTTCCAAAGAACGTTGATACCGCAATAGTTTTATTTGCTCTTCTGTCAAAGCAGCGTTCGTATCGTTACGGGCTAGCTTAAAGTTTTCCTGAGCAGATTGTAATATCACATCTCTAGAAATTGTGTTCTGAAAAATTATAAAATATATTTTTGTGCTTTAAATAGAAAACAAATTAACACATTTTCTATTTATACTTTATAGATTGACAAACAAAATAGAAGGAATAAAATTTCATTTTGAATAAATTCACCTTTGGCCGGTAGCTTTCCTTAACGAACCAGAGAGCTTGGGAATGATAATCATCATACTGATTGTAAATATCCCGCAAAGTTTCACGATTATGACTCTGGCAGTATTTTATATATAAAGCCATGGCTAAAGGACAATGCATAATAGACATCTGAAAAAATGATTTAGTTTGTTTCAATAGAGTTATAAAGGTAAGAATTTTTCAAGTTTTTCAAGAAATTTCATATTTACAGTACCTGAAAATCTCCTAAAGGCATATGTTCTCTAAGATGAAGAATAACATGGTAAACCAAATCGGTGTTGCCACTTGCCACAGCTTTGTTAAGGGCAGATCTTTCCTCTCCAAGTCTGAGTAACAAAGGTACTTGCAACTGAGCTTTTGGTTCATAATCTATTAACTAAAGAGGGAATAAATTATACATAATTTATTATATAAATTAAATATATTAATAAGTTAATATATTAAATTATACACTAAAATAATAGTACTAATACGAGATTAAATATATATAAAATATAATTATGTTTGAAGTAAATTAATGATCAACTTACTTTAATCGCTAATTGCTTTCTTCCAAAATCAGCAGCTCTTTTGGCTATTTCACTGTAAGAAACACCTGGAGCATAGCCTAATTTATCGGCAATTTCTTCAGCAATTTGCTCCTTATCCAGTTGCGTTTGCTTAACCTAGGTTCAAATTAACATTCAATATTAATGTTACCTAGGTATATATTTCTATGATTTAAAAAAAAAAAATACCTTGTAACAAGCCCACTGAGCCAGAATTCTACTTTCGCCATCAATTTCCGACAACCGAAGATGTCGAGCAATTTGAATACTCAAGTAATAATGTCTTCTTGCAACTAATCTGTCCAATAGAACCTGAACCGTTAACGCGTTTAATCTGTATTAGTTAAGAAAATCATAAAGAATTGTTTTAGTTAATCAAGTGTAAGGGTAGCTGTCAAAAACTTGAGAATATTTTAACCCCGATGAGTTTTCATATTTTTCTGCTTGAATTCAAAATTCAACTTGTTGTCAATGACTTATAAATATTAGTGATTTTAAAAGGTTTTGAAGATTTAAAAATTTAAAGGATACTGGGTGCAAGTCAAAGGAATTCCAATATTGGGATGACGAACTGCATTCAGAATCCTCAAAATTCGACACATGTTGACATAATTTTCAGGATTCATCGTCTTACTAAATCCCATTCCATATTTGGCAGCCTAAGTAAAATTCAAATTAATGAATAGAGTTCCAAAAATTCTATGTAGTTAAAACTACTTTAAAATTGTTTAAGTTGTTGATAACTTTAGAATTTATTTTGCTTTCTCACTCACTCTCATGAGCAGCTTCTGAGTATCAAAATCAAATTCATGACTGGCAGCAGCAATACAGTCATTCACAGCAGCGTCCAGTTTATCCTTAACTAAATCTATATAACTATCAGCTTTATGGCTCTTTTTTTGAAACTGCTTCGAAGCTTCCAGGAGATACGAAGCAGCATCAGTTGAATTAATACGGAATATTTTTTGCACGACAGTCGGAACTTTTTGAATCATTTCGTGTGTGTAATTTGAAATAACACGTACTCCATCAATTTCTGTTACAAGATGAACGGGACCATCGTAAGTGTAAAGCATCGTTTCTCCAGATCTACCGACAATCATCACGGTAGTATTCCAAGCGCAAACAACAGCTTCTGTTCCACACCTGAAAAATTTTGACAATAAAACAGAATTTTAAATTTTTGAAGAAATCATAAGTGAAATTTAAAAAAAATTAGATTTGAAACAAACCAAGCAATGTCGGTCAAAGGTTCTTTCATATTCGTCGAACATTCGCAGTATTTCGTTTTGAAATCCACTGAGCCAAGATACAAATATTCTGAATCGGAATATAAAGCAATATGTCTATTGTTTCCAGAAACTGCTATTGCTGTGACACTGGTTATTTTATTGTTAAAGAGTTTACTCTGAAAAGAAGGAATTGGTGTTTATTTAGAATATTAAATATCTACTCGAAAACTTATAATCAAATAAAGTGTTATCAAAATAGCAACTGCACTTACAAAGGCTGAAGTTGTAGAAGCTTGGTTCTGATGAATTTCATGAATGCCTTCTTGGTTCGAGAGGATTACTTGACTGTCTCTATCCCTACGTACGATGCACCATTCGATTGGTCCTCCAAGTTCTGTTTTAACAAAAATTGATGAATTACAAATAACGAGATAATAATGTGATAATTATAATTGCTTCCTATAAAGTTGAAAAGTTTTCATTTAAAAAAGTTAATGGTTACATGTACCTAAATAAATATTACATTATAAAACAAAGCTATTCATTTGAAAACTCACTAGGAATTTCTATTTGCCGAACTTTCGGGTCAGTCACGTTGTTCACCAAGAAGATGCGACTCGTAGATGTTAAGATAGCAACTCCGGTTCCATTTACACTTACAAAAAATTTGGCATCGATGACTTTCGTCTCCTTTGCTTCCTGTGGAAATAAATAAATTTTGTTCATTTATATTATAATATAATTGATTGATTAATGAATTAATGCTAATATATTACGTTGCCCATGCTGAAGGCGTGTTGATAATTGCCAAACATGTCGTAGATAAGAACCATTCCGTCTTCCTGAATACAGAGTAATTCTTCCCGATGGGACCAACCTAAAGTCACTAACTGTCCACTCGTCCACTGTAAAATTTAAGTCAATTTATTATTGCTTCTATTCATTAAAATAAAGAAAAAAGTAAACACAAATATTTACAGCAGAAAATCATTAGATATTGAATAAATTATTTACTTGTAGCTTTGCCATAAATTTGCCTGATGACGAGTAAAGCAAAATTATGGGTTTTCCAGTTCCTTGAACTTTAACAAGCTTTTTGGGATTTCTTGTAATCGCTATAGATCCGCCATATGGTGCTGCTATTACTAAATTATTCGCATTTGCCTCATTGTGGAAGGAAAGTGGATACAGTTCGAATTTTCTGTATATTCAACATGAATGAAAGAAATCATTAAATCTATGAACTATGGTCGAAAAGTAAAATTTAAAAAATGTCTAGTCAACTATACGTTTAAAATATATATTTAAGTAGGTAATTGTTAGTATAATTTATAAAATTAATAGAAATAGTTTATATAAAAATGCGAAAATAGTTTAAAAGTTGCATAAATGAAATAATTTTTTTACCTGAAATAAGTGTCCCGTCCCAATGGGAACCAGTCAGCTGTTAACATAACCGACATAATTACGAATTATAAACACCAATCTTAGTTTATAAAACGTTGATTTATTGTTTTTTAACACATAACTAAATTACGAGGTTATATATATTTTTGACGTTTATTATGACCATTATGACATTTCCATTTCAGACAGCAGAACTGTCAGAGTGGCCACACTGTATAGATGGGTTTGTTCGTTCTTTATGTTGGCTAAACTGGAAAAATTGGGTATAACCTAGAATTTTTTTGAATTTGCCGCTGAATCTTTCCATTTTTTGCGTTTTGTTTTATTTATTCTATAGTGACATAAAATAGTTATATTTTTTAATATAAGATAATAAGTTTCATTGGTTTCATCGTAAACATTTTTTGTTTGAGTGGTACGAAAAAAATAAGCAATCGAGCAGAAAATATATACATTAGGAAAACTTACCCCTAATACCTGTTTATATATTTTTGTAAGTGAATTTTCTCTTAAGATTGAAAAAGAACGAATTGCATAAATTGTATTGATAAATTAAAATTGTTAATTATAATAACCTTTGCATTTTAATCTCAAAATCCGCATATCATATATTCTCAAAATATTTTTACCCCGAAGATTTTAGGTTACTATTTAATGAAATAAGAATAAAGACAAGACAATCACTTTTTATCTGTTTTTATTAACCAAGTGTGATAAATTATTTCAGAGGAATGAAACGGGAAGAGTGGGTAGCACCGATACCGGGTCTACCGTGCTTTACAGGTTTGTATGTCATCGAAAATTCGCCAAGATAGTGTCCAATCATTTCTGGCTTGATTTCCACCTGGTTAAAAGTTTTTCCATTGTAAACTCCAACAATGGATCCGACCATCTCGGGAACGATGATCATATTACGCAAATGCGTCTTGACAATTTCAGGCTTCTCATTTTGGGGAGCCTCTTTCTTGGCCTTGCGTAGTTTCTTTACCAATGCCATTGGTTTGCGCTTCAATCCATGTGAGAAACGCCTGCGGGCACGTGCGTGCATCAACTCCATTAACTGCTCACTGAAAAACAAACATCTTTTTATTGTCGTTCTAGTGTGGTTATTTGTTGTGCTTAAAAAGTGTTATCATCTATGCTTTTAAACATATTTCTAATTGTTTTCAAATTGAATTTAAAAAAGAAAGTAACTGGCAAAAATCAAATAATAAAGAAAGAATTGTTTCTCGTACAATCTCCATAAAATAAATACAGGATACATTTTATAAATGTTGGACAAATTAATATATTTTGAACGTTCAAATATGAATTATTTAAGCAAAAAAAGCTTAATTTTATTAAGAGTATAACATGAGAAAGAAATACAATGTTAATTAAATGTTAACTGAGTTTTCAAATTTTACTACAGAAAGGATCTTTCATATACGTAACTATCAATTGTAGATAGAGTAATGTGGCTAAAAAGTAAAAATCATTTAAAGCAATCAGTGAAACAAGTTTAGAAAGTTTTTAAAGTAATATTGTCGAAATTGTGAGCAAAGTCAACCGGATAAAACAGATTTTGACATTTTTACTTGAAACTCTTCTGTGGCCATTTAAAATAAACAAGATTATTTCCAAAATTTGTACTTACTTGGGCATGTCCAGGAGTTGATCAAGGTCCACACCTCGGAAGGTGAACTTCCTGAAGGTCCTCTTCTTCTTGAGAGTTTCATCAACCTGAATTAAAAATGACATTGTAAAAAAACTAACCTCAAAACCAAAGAGAGATTTTGGATTTGGAAAAAATCTGTTTAGGTTTCATGACACGTGATAACTTAAAGAAACAAATTACAGAGAGAATAATAAGAATATTAGGGAGATGCTAGAAATATTAATGGATTTAATAGACATTTTTGCATACCTCAGCCATTGTGATTAGCGATGGATCAAAAGAACACGAAAAGAAATATAAAGAAGAGAAGAAACAAGCAGAAAGGAAGATGGTCTGAAAATAAAATTACTAGGTAGGAAACTCGATAGAAATTTGAGAATTTGCTAATGACGCAACGACGCTAGACTTCGTGACGTGTGAAAGGAACTTAAGACTTATCTGTGTCCACGTAACTCGAGGATTTTTACGTATAATACGTAACTCCATATGAATTTGGTGTTTTCGACGTAATACACGTACATAAATTACGTAAAAACCTCATGTAATTTACCTAAGGTATATATATTACGTGCACAACCCTGATAATGTGTATGCAGAGGAGTGTATGTATATGTATAAATATAATGAGCGCAAATGGCCGGCTCTATAGTTGTTATATTTTCGTTATTTTCAGTTTGATGGGTTTGATCTTTGATGTGTCGTTCAATCTCGTTTAGTGGATAAATATACTCTTTAAAACACGTATTTTCTTAATATAAATTATATCAAGAAATATATAGTAAATTGTTTTTTTCTTGGAACTTCTAATAGTTGCTTATAGATTGAGAATTTTTTTATTATTCCGATACAAAACTGTCTTTCTTTTACTCAGAATTTCGAAAACTGAAATTGAGTTTAGATAAAAAAAATGTCAGAAACAGATGGAGCAAAAATTCGTACTTATATCTGTGGAAAACGAAGTGTTGTAAGTATCATTCTCTGTTTTTATTTTCAATTAATTTTTTCAATAATAGAATTAGATATTTTTCGCTCTCTGATTGTATTTCTTTTTAAAGTAGAAGTATGGCTACAGAGCTCTTATAAGACTTTTAATTATACTTCAGGATAAAGCACTGGACCTTTTGAAAGCGGAGAAGGTTCGTAAAGGGAAGCAACTTAAAGATGATACTGATAAGTATGAAAAAATGGCCAAATACTGCACTTTAACTACCACATTAAAGAAAAGGAGAAATTCTTGTGTAGCTGGCTTCTCTCATTCTTTTGCTACATCTCAAATGCGATCTTGTATAGCACGACACGATTGGATCAATTTACAAAGATTAATTCCTTTGCTATTGGACTACTCAACAGACAAAGAACCACTAATTTGGAGATTCGCTTTAGCAATTTTCCTAAACAGTCCTGAAAGTAGTGCTACAAATTTATTTCAATTTCTTGAAAAATGTATGGGTAGCACAAATGAAATTGAATCAAACGAACCAAGTTTGTTCTTGCAACGACTTCTGACTCTACAAACTGAATCCCTTAAATCGAAGAATTAAAAATTACACTAACTAAATTTGTAAAAATTAAAGACTGATTATAGAATATTGTATGTACATATATATTTTGTAAATTATATGGGCGTTAAGTAAATATTCTTGTTTCATACATTTTGTGTGAGTTTTAAAATAAAATTACTATATACTCTCAATTACAAGTCTTATTATTGATTGTTAGCAGTGAATATTATTTACTATATGTAGATATTAATAGTGAGAGTATATGTACGTAAATGTTTGAAATGGCGTTTGAAGTTATTCACATTTCGTAGTATTGGAAATAATGTCTAATACTGCCCTATTCGGTTCGGGCATGACCTTGAGATTTACCGGATATGACAGGCAGCGCCCGCAGCGGCGAAAGCGCGCAATTG
>JAUESH010000043.1:8989995-9001726 GCA_032275165.1 Synergus magnus | reverse complement strand
GAAAAATGTTTTCGATAGGGTAGAAAAAGATAAAAAAGTTTCAGCCAAATCGAAAGGGGTCGAGGTCAAAAGTGGTCAATTTGATATGGAATGCCCCATATATAAATATAATATAAATATAATATAAAATATATGATATATATAATATATAAATATTAAATTTTAATAATATTGTAAATTATTTATTATAATCTATATTTGTTTCTATATACTTACTTGTCATTGTTCAAATAGCGATTTAAATTTCCAGTTGCTCATTCTGTTGTTATAAATAATTAGGATATTTTAATCATTCATTTAATAATTTTGGTGAAAAATTAAGAACACTTTTGGCTTTTTTTTTAAAGAATGTTTTAGAATAAGATGTTGCCGGTGTGAATATCACCATGGAACTGGTCAAAATATAAGAAAGTAGTGTAAAATATGTATAGGAGAAAGAAAATAACATAGTTGTAAAAATCGATTATTTCCACACCATACATTTTGTATGTACTCGAGAATTTTCTCTGTACTAATGCACTTTATACTTTATCTAGTCCATTTACGAGAAATCCTTCAAAAGATCAATAAGTTTAATCGTATTCAGATTGAAACATTTCAACTAAAAAATTAGCATTCTTATCAAATTCTTTTGGGTGTCACGGTTTCAATATATATGTTATTTACGTTGGAAAAACAAATTTTCAACATATCTTTTGTGTTATAGTTACGAAAGATTTTTTTGCAGATGCATATTCGTTAATTTACTTTTTAATTTAACAAAGCAGCTGTATTTTAATATTCTTTAAATAACGAAATATAATAATAGTAAAGACATCGTTAATTTACTCCTTAATTAATTATTTAATATTACTTTTCCGAACTAAACTCGTTATTAATATACTTTAGGCTTATTAATACACATCAGATGACTTTTACGGCATTATTTGTTTGTATACCCATTCATAAAACATAACTCGTTGAAAAGAATATTGATTAATCGCTTAGTGTGTTATTTTTATATTTTCAATGCCTAAAGGTCTAATTTAGTAAGAGAGAAGTTTAAAAATAAGCACCTGGGACAAGAAACCGATTAGAAAATTTGAATCGGTCTGAGGCTTTCGTGAATCCACATTCTTAAATAATAAGAAATTTCAGATTAAAAATTTAGCAAGAAAGTTTGCTTAAAGATTTATTTACTTTGTAAGCACAAACTCTACTGGTTTGTTTTTTATATTCTTGAAATCGAAATCTGTGTTGAATTCTGATTTTCCAGTATACAGCTTTGTTTAATTGGTCAACGGTTTTTAAAGTTTAAAAAATCTCAATTCCATTCAATATTTTATTTCCAGTTTTCCAGTTAAATTTGAATTTCCTGTAAAACAACAACAGCGCTATCTGCTGGAAATTATAGAAAACTATTTCTTCAATCTCCCCACTGATGCCAATGTGGGCGCCTTGTGCTACTGCGCTTGCGTTAGGGCTGCGCGCTGGTTGGTCGCACTTGGCGCGAGATTCAAAATTACTTTAAAAAACAATTCTTGTAATTTAAATAAATAATTATTAAACAATTTTTTTCTTTCCTGAAATCAAAAGTTACATAATTTATATACACTCTTGTGCATATTTTAATAATTATTTATTGAAATTACAAGAATTGGTTTTTAAAGCAATTTTGAATCGCGCGCCAAGTGCGGCCAACCAGCGCGCAGCCCTAACGCAAGCGCAGTAGCACAAGGCGCCTACATTGGCATCAGTTAAACTCCCGCCAATAACCTCAAATAAACACAGTTTACATCGGTTTACACGTGGTTTACATGGTTTACAAGGTTTACAACTTGACAACTGACAACTGACAACAAGTGACAATAGTTTACAAGAAACGTCAACGTGCACACAAATATTTTAATTTTTTGGTTATTTTTCACATTATTTTTGGGCTAATTTTCTGCCAAAATCAACCAAAATGAAAAGAAAACACTGATCGAATATAATTACTAAAAGTTTACTAATAGGTCCTACAAGGTGATGTGAAATTTGTTATATATTTTAGTAAATATATGAGTAGGAAAGCGGTTTATATGGTAAGAGCACCAATTGTTGATACCCCCTTCTAATTTGCTTTAAACAACAGGAAAATGCAAATTTTTACCATACATATTTTACTATCATTATGGTATCTCAGACTACGTTAAATATTTGCATTTTTCTATTGTTTTAAACAAATGTAGGACGACACTAAACATTGAAATTTTATTATTTTTTATGTAGAACTTTCTTTACTATTTTTATAATCATAGATCATTGAACATGTTAAGCCTCAAAAAACTTTGAAAATATTAAATTATAAATTTCGTAACAGTTTGTTTATAATATGAGTATTCATATGTGATTGTAAATTTGTAGAGAAACCAGTATAGGTGTCATACAATGTTTTTTTTTATTAAAAATAACATAAACATAGCACAAAATAGATTTTCAACGAAATCAAGAACTAAAATATGCTTTGTGCAAAAATTCTGACAAAGTCAAAAAACCTGTAGAACAAAAGATGGTCACTCTACAACAATTGGTGATCTCACTCTATATATATATATATTTATAATTCGTTTTTTTATGCTATTTTGCTTTATTTTAGAGTGAAATTTATTTTTATAGATGGACTTTGAAAGCACATTCAATTGCAGCGGGAAAGTGAACTTTAATGATTGGCAATTGAGCAGTTCGAGTTTGCTTTTAAAAGAATTTGAAAATATTCTTTTTCCAAAAAGGGATCTTTCCTTCTCCGATGTCCAAGTTAAACTTTTTGAGTGCCCGGTGCCAGGTGCCACGGCGATTTTAAATCTTAAACACTTTATTAATTGTATGGAGTGAGTACTTTAATTAAGATTTTCATTGAGAAATTTATTATATGTGTACAGAATATTGTTTCATCAATTTCTTCTATTAGATACTTATATATTCTACTTTTATACAATTTTAATATTTAATTAATTTTAACAGCATGAGTCTAAAGCAGTTTAATCGAAAAGAAAAATACATCTACGCAAATCAATTGACAACGAAAAGCAATGAGACGGACTTTTACTCGGAAAGAAAAAATGTCTGTGAATTTGTTACCTATGTTCGCACATATTTAAATAGGTAAGACGTTTTTTAATTAAATATTTTTCAAATTGATTTCTAAATTTGAAAGAATAGAAATTATGATTCTCAAAAAGCTAATTAAATCTAATTCTTCAGTATTAGGTGGAATAGTCACTCCCTAAAGGAAATTAGTAACGAAATTGAAGACGACTTGGAGGAACTCTTAAGTTTAATTAGAAGATTTTTCAGTCGATTGCGTAATATTCCAGATTCAATGTTTCATTACGCTGCCTCTCATCTTGGAAACAAAGTATTTTTATTTGCAAAATTCGAGTTATCTTTATTTGATAAATAATTACCATGAATTTAATATGTTTACAGTGTACACAACCAGATTTTCATTTGTTCCACCTGCATCTGGAATTAAGATGGCTTTATGTAACCTTAATTTACGCTCGCTGCACTTCGTGGCAAAATAGTTCCAACGATCGCTGTGAAGAATTAAGTAAAACTCTCGAGTTGGTGATCAATGACTTGGTTTACATGTCCATGAAAATTTTCGCGAGGGTAATCAAAACTAATTTTTCAAAGAGCCATAAATGAATCATCCAATCATTAGTATAGACTTAAAAAATATGTACTTTAATTTCAGATTCCCTTATCTGAATTGAGACTAAAAACGCCTTACATTTGTACCTGTGTTAGAGAATTGTGGCTGATGCTGCAAATCCTCATCGACGATCTTGCTTCGAGAATTAATACGAAGGTGAAATTTTTAGAATTAAATTATTTTAATTGTTCGAGAAGTTTAAAATAACTCGAAATTTTATTTCAGACATTTTGGGATTACGTTAATCTTATTTTGAACGACGTTTTATTGAGACACAGGACTGAAGGAAAAGCATCTTGGCTTGCAAATGTAGAAAACAATTTACCAGACTGCAAAAACCCTGAATTGTTTTCCATTTGGTTGATATATCACATGATGTTATTATATGGATACAATAACGATGGTTTCTATTTACATTCTCGTTCCTCTCGGGTAATTTTATAAAGTTTTAATTTGAAATCCAGTATTACATTTCAAATAATTAATTTCAAATATTCAATTTCAATATTAAAATGCTTAAAGATCAAAGAAAATTACGAGCAGGTAGAGAAGATTTTGAAAGCCTACGTCAGCAAAGGAGGAAAAGATGGAGAAAGGGATGAGATCGATGAAGAATTACGAGTGATGATCCCTTTATTGCGAATTATTACAACTGATTGGTGGCAACCTCGAATCCAAATTATTTCTTTTTTGTGGGACTGTTTTCACCGAAGACTCAATCAACCATTTCTTTTACAAGCTTCTGGGCCATGGTCCATATCTCTCGAGAAGTATTTATTCTACTGATATAATTTTACTGATTTAAATTTTATTTAAATCCTGAAACTATTTATGACAACTTTCATAGGAAAACACCGGCTGATATTTTAAAACAGGTCAGAGAGAGATTGGAGAATGATCTTGAACAGAGTAAAGAATCTAGTTATGGAATGTTTCTACGATTTCTGGGTATATGCAATAATTTATTAAAATTCATTCATTGCTAAAATTTAATTATAAATATTATTTATCTTTACTTCCTGTGATTTTAGGTACATTTTTAAGAAAAAATCAGAACGATCTTAAGTACTGGAATCAAATGAAAGGAAGAATATTCTCTAAGCTGACAAAAGGCAAAGTTCAAACTTTTTCTGAAGCCGGAATGTACAATTTCATTTCTCTATTTTTGACTCTTGCTGTGACGGTTGATACCGAAAGTGTTGTAAGTTTCCAACTCTCAAATAATTTCTCAAACTTTTCAAATAAAAATTATTAATTAAGCGGTAGTAGACTTTCAATTATCTACTTCATTTTATTTCAGTGTTCTGTGATGCTTGATTTGCTCCCGTCTATTTCTGAATGGATTAACGTCGATGGAAAAAAATGTAATCTGATCTGGAAAGGACAACTCGCTGTTTTGCTATTGTATAAAGAACAGAAAAACAATCTTTCCGCATTGTCAGATACTTTCTCAGACGTGGTAATTTACTTTCTATTATTATTTTTACTTTATTTCTTAACTTTGTTACATTTTTTGTTTGACACATTTCAATTTTCACACAAAAGGTCAATCTCATAAGTTGTCGAAAGGACGAAAATTCTCGATCTATGATGATTTCTTACGTGGAAGTCTTGAACTTAATTTTGGCCTCTAGCGAAAAATTAGATCGGAGCGAACATATTCTTATCGGAGGTTGGATTGACCGCTACTTTTTAGAATGCTCAAAAAATATGTTAGGAAATTTGACACAGGTCCTTGTAGACGTTTTTCAAAAATGCGACCGACTCACGAAAGCGGAAACAAATCTAGGTTTGCAATTTTTGAATTTTCTACATTTAGTTATATTGTCAATAAAAAAAATCTGATACTAAATTTCATTAGTGACTTAATTTTGATATTGTATTTGCAGGAGGAGTTAAGCTAATGTTAGAGGCTTTGTGGAGTCACGTAGCCTGTAGAGTTCGTCAATTAGTTTTTAATCCAACTCTAATCGGAGACCATTACCAAAATTTGACAAAACTTGCAGTGGCTTTTACAATAGAAGCTATAAAAGACCCGGGAACTGCAAATAGGCACAAACATTCAGCAGCGAGTCTTTTTCAGCATTTTACTTCAATTAATGTCAAAGATGCTAGGTATTTATTTTGTATTCAAAACGTCAAATCTTTAGTTTGATATTTAAAAATATTAAAAATATATATAATTATTATATTTCAGATTATTTCTATCGTACGTTGTAATTATTTTAAATAATGAAAGTGCAGTTCGTGCTCTTAAAATGGATGTGAAAAATTTCGACGTTATAATTGTTCAAGTCAGTACCCAAACGTTATTTTTATTTTAACCACCACTCTTATCATTTACATTAAGATTGAAAATTTGATTTCAGGTTTGGATTAGAAGCTGTATTTTGAGTTACACATTAGAAGACAGTGATCAGAAATTCTTGACGAATTACATTCTGCGTTTAGACGATATTAAGCAAATTTTTCAAACATCTTCAGAAATCTTGAAATTCCAAAAATCAAGGGAACCAATCATTGATTTCATTATGACCCTCGCTGCTAAACGAAACACTCTTAAAGTACGTATTTCCGTAATAACAATAAGTTCTTAATTTAAAAAATATGTTTAATTAATGAATTAAAAAAAAAATACTTTCGGATTAAAATTTGTAAATCATCAAATTTATTTTAGACAGAGCAAGAACGATTGCAGTTCGACTCAAAGTACAAGACTTATTTTAACAACATCGATAAGTGGATTGTCATACCAATAACGGAAGAAAATATCGAGTCAGAACTCTCGTATTGGATTTATAGATGCATTGGAACTCTTATCATCTGCTGCTCTCCGATGATGTATAATCGCGTAAGTAATTTAGTTTTAAAGACATTTAATTAATCTTAAAACAAATTGTACAACAAATTTTGACATCTAGAAAAATTTAAAGCAATAAAGATTAAAGAATTTTACATGGGCAAGGAACAAATTTAAGAATTTCTAATTCAAAGTGTTCAAAATTGACAATTTAAATATGAGAGCAATTACAATATAAAATTTGCAAGCCCCAAAAATGAAATAATACCAATTTTGAGGTATTTATTGGTTTAAATTATTTAGATATACATTAATTTCTCTATATGAAAGAATTATTGTAATAAATTGGTTCCTTCTGTTTTAGAATCAGCAAAACAATATGCTGAGACTTCTCATAAACAAAGTTGCTTTGCCAGCAGAAAACTCGCCCATAGCTTACGTGAAAAACGTAGCGAAGCGAATATTTTCGATGATTATGTTGGGAATCGAAAATTTGAATGTCAAATCCGATATAATTCTTCAGGTGTTAATCAGGGACCTTTTTGAACAATATTTGCCTCTTTTAATCACACAGTCGAACGCAAATAACTTCAAGGTTTCTGATTCGTTGTTAAAATGTTTCTCCGAAGCGAAGTTTGAATTCAATCGCGTCATTTTCGAAAAATTGGCTGATCATTTTATAGTTGTGCCTGCCGAAAATACAACTCACAAACACTGCTTTTTAGTAAGTTACATTTGTGACATGCATATATCTCTTATTATTATTTAGTTAAAATTTCGATTACTTAAAGTACATATTTAATTTTGCAAATATTTAATTTCATATTAAAGGAGAGTAAAAAAAAATTATTTAGGTAATGCTCCTGCTGAAGAATTTATTAAGAGGAGGAGGAACTTATCCAAAGCATGTAACAGAATCGATAGTTTCAATTTGTTCGCCTAATATTATCGGTTGTTACATGAAAGTTCACAGCTTACATCCTCACAAGCTGCAGACTATCGATTTTCTGCAAGATGTCCTCTCAAATTTCCACTACAGACAAAATCCTGTGATAGGGTTTGTATAAAGAATTGATTTGAATGATTGGATTATTTGACATTTGAAAAAAAAACTAATTAAAAATCTTAATAATTAATAATTACAACTCCATACAGTGAGACGCTCCACAACATAATCTGGAACATCGTTCAAAAGTATCTTTCAACAAGCGTGCAGACTTCCTTCGAGTTTCTAAACTCTTTAGCTAAAATTGATCTTAAGGTAGTGAAATCTTTCTTACCACAAATTGAACGGAGCGTCGTGGATTACGAAAGAAACCGAAGACAAAACGCAGCAGCTCTTCGGTAATTAATTTATAACTTTAATTTACTCAATATCTTAAAATAAAATTCTGTATCTAATTATTCTTTTTCAGATACTCGCTAAAGCAACTTCGAGAAAAGGTAGAAAAACTGAGCATAACGAATCAAGATCAAGTAATTTAATACACCCGTTACAATTTAGATACACTCGTTGTTTATATTAAAGTCTATCTTAGCCGTAATTATTTGTATTTATCGACATCTGCAATAACTATGTAAATAATCGACCCGGCTTCTTTTTTAATTAATTTAATTAGTACTTAGTATATAACTGTTACAAACTATTTCATTTAAGATCTGGAATTTTCATCGAAATTTAGATGTAAATAAATTAGACTGATGTTATTGTAGACGGCTAGGTCGAAAAGAATCTTACAAATTCTTTTGATTTATTGTAATTTTCGTATCCTTTTTATTATTAACCTTATTTGTTTGGTGTGTTAATACTAGATAGTATAATATTGACTCACACGGGATGGAGAAATATGCTACTCTTACTTCCGGTGCGAATGTCGTGATCGGTGATGTTTCACAGCAGTTGGGGGCACAGCCGCGGAAGGTGATTGTCATCCAATCAATTCGAAATGGGCTACGGCACCACGAACTGCATTTCGTAAAGATGGATCGATGCTGCCAGACAGCAACGACTCTAGCTTTTCTACATAGTTATCTATGTTTTGTGGAGTTGCTCCTTCGTAGGCACCTTTAAATGTTTTTAAATTTTATATTAATCTCATTTGGAAATTAGGAAACTTTAAGATAGAAAATGTGTCTCAGTAGATAAAACTGAATATTTATAAATTATTTTTACGTTTTGTACAAGTAATAAATGGGACAAATACTTTTTTATTTAAAAATAGTCGTTAATTATGTCTAGATCTACCTAGATTCGTGATGATTTTTCGAGCTAATCGGTACCCTGATAAGTTTTTAATTATTTATGGTGATATTTAAAGAAAAAGCAATACCTTGAAGTGGTACAGTGGCAAAACATCCCGTTAGTTGAGACCGAAGATTATCCAAATGTCTCTGCAAAGCTTGATTTGAAGAGCGTTGTTGATTCGTTTCGGATTCCAAACGATTTACAGCGGCATGTAAACTATCTACATGTCTTTGAAGAACTGCGTTTTGCCCTTCGTAATCGGCTGTCGCTTTTCTCAGTTGTCTTAATTCTGCCTCACAAGCTGGAAGAAAAAAATATCCCTAAAACTTGTACATTCCTTCCTTTAAGAAAATTAAACTAAGAGTTGAAATTAAAAGGAAAATGAATTTTATATATACCTTTGTTATGATCCAAGAATTCTTCAGTGAAAATTGGTATGTCAAAACCGGAAAAATCGTCTTTTTCTGGTGGAATTTCCTACAACAAAACAAAAATATTATACTGAAATTATTCTCATCAGGTTCAAAAAAATTTAATGATATATAATTGAAGAAAAATAAATAATTATAACAAATAATAAAACGAAACCTACATTTTGTTCCAAAGAGACTTCCGATCCATTTCTTTCTTTTTTGCTCTCATTTTGCTTTTCGGATTGTTTCTCGTTAAATAAACGATATGCTTCCGTCTGTTTATAATCGCTGATTTCTCTATTGTAACGTTCTTTATCCTGCTCCGCCGCATCCAAGTATTGCTGTTAAAATTTAATACATTTGTTTAATAGTCCTGACTAGTTACACCAAACCTTCGGTATGGGTAATTAGACTTTTGTAGTACGATTAGACAATGTTGGGCGAAAAAGAAAAATTTTATAAACCTGTTTTTGATCCGCAGGCAAATTACTCCATTCAGAGGCCAAGAGTTTCGTAATTTCCGCAAATGGCATTGTGGGATTTTCAGTCCTAACTTTTTCCCTTCGATCATTTAGAAACCTAAATATTGAATGGGTAATATTAAAATAAAGTAATTAAACTTCTTATTTCAAAGAAGTACAATAGAAATTAGAATTTTTAAATATTTTTTTTACCTGAAGTAACCAGTTAAGGGTTGTTTTGGTGCAGTTGCATCTCTGACTGGCTTTTTACGTTTTTTAGCCCTGTTGACAGTAGCTGTGGGAGTTGTCCCTGCAGTTGTTGTTGGAATTGCCTTTTTACTTGTACTTTCCGAGGCACCATCCTGTGGTTTTTCTTCTACATTTACAGGCGATTTACCTATAATACAATAATGACTAAGTTCTAACTCCAACTCTGAATAAGTTTTCGTAATAAAATATTCAAAACAGAAAATAAACTACACTTGTATAAAACTTGTTAATGGGTTTTCTTGCTCAGTAAAGAATTAAGGATTTACTTACTCGGTTGATCTTCTGTTCCACCGTTAAAAGCTGGATGATCGAGTACTCCGTTGCTTTCAGTAACATTATTGTTAGTCGGTGCGCTTTCACTCATTTTTTTAAAATACAATTTTGCAGCAAAACTCGTTTTACTGTAATGTTTTATAAGAACGATTTAAATATTAGCTACCATTAACATTCGCTAGCTGTGAAATTTATATTTTTATAAAGAAAATTCGAGAATTTTGAAGAGAAAAGAGCGAAACAATATATATAAGTTATCACAAATTGTTAGGTTATGTTGCGAAAATTGACAGTTCACTATTCATTTTTTAAAGAAACAATATTTTTTTTAATCCCAAATATTGCTCCCAATTGTCCAAAAGATACCTGGGTAAGGAAAAATCGACAAGTTAGATCGAAAAATAAGTTTTTTATATGCGAAAAATCACTTAAATATACATAAAAACACTATGCCGCAACACATACGCACACATATCATATACATATTGATCTCAGAACCAATCAGAATGCAGGCTACAGGCGCATTACTATTGGTTGTCAATTTGTTTCTCCTAGAGCTGACCCCCTCCCGACTACCTGAGCCAATAATATGCATCTGATAAGACTCTCATTCTTCTATTTTCAAAAATTAAATTTCCGGACGAGGAAATTAGGTTTTTAATACTATTTCAGTACAATTTTCTTTTACACAAATTTATGTTCATTAAAGTTTCAAAAATTTATAGTCTGTAAGCAAACAACGGTCGCGCGATTAATATTCTACGTTTTTAAAAATTTTTAAATATCTTTACTTATAAATATTTATGCAAAATAAATAATAGTAATATATCACAGATAAAGGAGAGAGTTTAATTAAAATTAAATCTTCACATACCTTTCAATCTATTATGAATATTTTTCTCTAAAATGCATCAACATTTCATTTTTTTTTTTTTTTTTTAAATAGAAATTTTAAAAGTTATGGAGCAACTTTAACAACAACGAGTGCGAGATTTTTGGTACTCTTCGTTACACTACTTTTTTTTAAATAGGATAATTAAAAAAAATAACGTATACAATTTTGTTAATGTAGATAACCATCTTTATTCATAAATCTTTGTATAAAATATACAATTTTCTTTATAAAAGAATAACCTTCACTTCACTTTGCACTAAAAATATGAATTATTATATAATAAAGTTGCAAATTTTCATATAAATTAAATACATATTTTAGGAACAAGAGAAGAAAATCTAGGAAAATTTTCCTATCAATTTTTCCTTCTTGACCCTGATTTACTTTCAGGTTTTATATATAATTGTGGTCATATTACAAAAATTGAATTCCGAGACTTATACTACGTATGTGTATAAATATTCACATATTTTGAATATGCGAATCAAGTTCGAAAATTGCACGGCATAGATGCAGACCCGAATTTATATTAGGGGCCGTCGGGGCCGCGGCCCCCACATTTCGGGGGCCCCCACTAAACACCAGAAAAATTTTTTTAAATAAAATAAAGAAACCCAGTGAGCAAAAAGACATTGTCATCCTCAGGACATCCTAAAGACATCCTTAGGACGTCCATGTCAGTCCAATTGATGTCCTAA
>JAUESH010000043.1:8933353-8989895 GCA_032275165.1 Synergus magnus | reverse complement strand
TAAACGTGAAATCACAAAATTTGTTGAAAACTCTTAAACTCTCTGAATTTTTTTTAATATCCTTTGAAATTCTATTAACTCACTTGAAATTCCTTTAAAAATAATACAATATAATAATATAATGTCGAATTTTTCAGTGTTGGTGGAGCTTTGCCCCTGGCTTTCGCATATTTGGCTGAATGTTGTCCACGATCAAGTAGAGGTCGATGGATAGGAGCCCTCGTGTGTGCAGGGGCCCTAGGTGGAGTTTACGCAGCCCTACTAGCTATGGCTATAGTCCCAACTACAGGAGACATGATCGTTCTGGAAAATAAGGAACACTTTAGTGCCTGGCATCGTTTCCTTTTGCTTTGTTGTTTACCTGCACTCAGCTCCACCATAGGTCTCATATTTCTACCCGAAAGCCCAAGATATCTCGTAGAGGCTGGTCGCGATGTCGAAGCTATGATGGTTTACCAGGTACATAAGTAATTTAAAAATCGCGACTAAGAGCCAAAAGGCAGAGTCTAAAATGTTGCGTAATATGACACATTTTGTGTAGTCCGAATTTTAAAGAACATTTGGCCCTGCCAAAAGGTTCAAACTTCGTTTTTGATAACATCATATGAGAGCCTGTGAAATAAAAATTCAAAACATTTTTTTTATTTTTCAGAGGATATACAAGAAAAACGACAGAAAAAAAGGAGGAGGTGGGGCGCAATATCAACTTTCGGAACTGGAACTTCCGAATAAGAGACCTCGCACTTTAGCACCGCCCTCACCACCAAATAACACGAGTGTTTTGGGGGATATTATATACTCAATCGAGATGGTAATTTGCTATTAAAATTTATAATTTACTTATCTTTTATAATTTTAATTAATATTTTTTAATTTATTTAACATTTTATTTTATAATTTACTATTAATTAATTAATTTACTATTAAAATTGTTTTGTTTTTTTTGTTTGATAGTTTTGGAATTCGTTCCTCGAGCTTTTTTCTGCTCAGCATCTGCGGGCGACTATTGTACTTCTAGTCATTTGGTCAGCGACTGCTTTTGGGTGAGTTGATATTTCACGAGTTTTATATTTTTACATTATACTTCAACTTCAATGTTAATTTAAATATATTTGTGTAATTTTGTATTTAGACTCTATGGAGTGATGGTGTGGTGTCCCGAGTACTTGAAACTCTTAAGAGCATTAGAGTACGAATCTCACACCGAAGTCTTCAAAAGCCAAGAACACACGAATAAAACTTTTACCGGTTCTTTGGAAAACCGACAATATAAAGACTCGAAATTTTTTAATTGCAAGTAAGCAGTGGAACAATTTAAAATCCTTTACAAAAATCTTAATCCCGGAGACAAATTTTTTCTCACAAACACTTATTTTTTATTTCAGATTTAATAAAATGATATTCAGTCATGTTGATTTCGACAATTGCACCTTCCAAGCTGTGGAGTTTAGCAGTATAAAGTCTAGCAAGACACATTTTACAGACAGTATTATCGAAAATTCCAAGTAAATATTTCATTTCTTAGGAGGTCAGTCATATAACTTTCCCATTTTCCTAATTTCTCACTTTCCCATTTTTCCTAAATTCTCGCAGCATTAAGGTTTCTAAAGATCTTTCACAAAATATATATATAAAAATAATCTCTCCGATCATGTGCTTCGAATCTCATTGTTGACTTTTAAAACGTCAAACGTGTCACGTTGCAAGAATGTAAGAACAACGGGAAAACGGAAAAGTTAAATGACTGACTCCCTACCAAATTTCATTTAGATTTTAAAGAATTGAAGTTTAACAAACAAATTTTTTTTTTAATTCCCCATAGATTTTTGGACACAGATCTCTCAGCACAGGTTTTTGTGAGATGTAAATTAGAAAACAATACAGAACTAAGTTTAAGTAGTCCTTGTCCAACCCTGGATTTGGATTATAATATTTATATCGAGGAGGCTCTGTATGGTCATCTCGTGGGACAAATTATGTTCGTTATATCTGCAGCTTTTTCTGGGCTTATACTCACTAATTTGCAGAGACCAAAGATGATTGGTGCGTGAGAAATTACGTTTAAACAGTTTAATTTTTATCTTATTTTAAAGAATAATGAAGAAGTTTTAAACTATCTATTTTTCCAGGTGTCTCTTTATTTCTTTCTTCTGTCGTTGCCCTCAGCTTGATTCTGACCGATACAAGCAGAACTGCTGTTCTTAGCTTCGAAGGCGGATTTATCGCTATTTTCGCAGTTGCTTGGACGTCTTTAATTCTCGCCACTGTTGAAAGTTATCCCGTACATTTAAGGTATTTAAAATTATTAAACATTTTTTTATATTTAGTTTTTAAATATACGTCGCTTGCTTAATTACAGTCTAGAAGTACAGTCCTTAATTATTAAACCTTGACTTTGAAATTTTCAGGTGTACAGGATTTGGTTTGATGGCAGCTGCAATACGAATATCAGGTTTAATAGGCACGACGACGTACCAATCGCTTGTAGGCGCACCGCTGATCGTGC
Source organism: Synergus magnus (assembly GCA_032275165.1). Taxonomy (NCBI): domain Eukaryota; kingdom Metazoa; phylum Arthropoda; class Insecta; order Hymenoptera; family Cynipidae; genus Synergus; species Synergus magnus. The sequence continues at coordinate 8,987,389 of JAUESH010000043.1, read as the reverse complement.
CCGCACTACTGACTGCGGTGGCTTTACTCTTGGGTAGTATTGCCACCTTTAAATTGCCACAAACTCACTCAGTCTTCTTATAAACAAAGGAAATCACAAGAAAGTCTTGAAATTCAAATTTTCAAGAGTACAAAGGATCCTCCTTTTGCTGAATACTCCAAACATAAGGAGGTAGTGCTCAATTAAGTGTCGTTGAAGGTAACGTTTTTCATAATCGAATTCACAACTGATAAGTCAGAGAATAGGTATTTGTAAAGGACTAAAGAAATGGAAGGAGAGTCAACTCTTTTCTTTAATTTCGTGAAAACGTGAATCTAAAGTGAGAGAATTTTCGAAAGGAAACAAGGTTGCCCTTCGGAAATTTTGTCAAGCGCACAGGTTGTTCTCATAGTCTGAAATTTACGAAAAAGATAAACAAGCTTTGTAAAATAGAAAGTTATACTGTTGATGTTAAGAAGGCGTAGTCTTTGCGCTAACCAAATCGAGCTCGCGATCTTTATTTTTAAGATATATTTTTTCGCCCAATTATCAAAGTTTTTTACAACTCTAAAAAGTCTAGGTGGAGATTAATTGACTATCGACTTATAAAGGCAATGCCAGCTCGATCAGTTAGCGAAAAACGTTGAAAAATAAGAGAACTGATAGGAAAAATTCGTGTTCCCACTGAGCTTGTCGGGAAAACCTTGGATCGCTATTGTCCCGCGACAGTGCAAATTGTGAAGAGGCTACACGAGATTTAGATACATATTTATAAGTCTATTTTAGTACATATCGAGATTGGTTACGGAACGCAAACATTTTCAAGCGAATTCGAATCTTGCGTGAGTCTCGAGAATTTCAAGGTTGAGTTCTCAATGATTTCTAGATATCATAACGGTCAATTCTACAAGTAACTCAATTATCAAGGTTTTGCGGATCAAGCAAGGCTCCTAAGGATTGATTTCGTGAACTATATATTTTCCCTCTACGGGACTGACTCTTATTGTTTCAATTTTAAATTTAAAGTAAGCTAAGGCTTATTAGGAAACAGAATAGACTGGCATATAAAAACCGAGACATATCCGATAAAACTTTCCTCCGTCGGTGAATATTGTATCTCGTAGTTGTTTTTCCTAAATAACATAGCGACTAGATAAGCAGCACCAACGCAGCAATTATGTAAAATTTTTGCTTTCTTACGCGTCAACTATTCGTCTTTGTCCATTATCAAATCATGAATCTGTCCTGGAAATTTCTATCGATCCTTGTATTTCTTCCAAAGAACAAGAGACAGAGCAATCATGGTGCAAATTTTACAATCATAGTCACTCGACCTTAGCTTCATTCTAAAAATGCATTCTTGTAATTAACATCGCACGTACCAAGAATTTCTAAAGCACTAGGGTAGAAACGTAGAGCCCTGATTTTTAAATTAAATTGAATTTAATTTAAAATAAAAATCAAACAATTTAGTTGTCCTGAAATTGAGATTGTCAAGCTCACAATTTAACTCAACTTAGAATTGATAAAGATTAAGCAAACATTTTTTTTTTCAATTACTAGGCCTCACAGTCCTGTGGTGGAAAAAAGAGGGTACATAGGGTACTTTTTTGTCGCTTGTAAGATGATTTTTTGAGCTCAAAGGGTACCTTTTTTTACAAAAGTTAATTTTTAATTTAAAAAGAGAATAAAGGAAAGTAATTTAAAAAAAAGTGTTGAAAAATCAAGGCTCTAGAAATTATCTGAACCAATTTCTGCATTCACACATCCAAAAAGGCCTGTTAAGGCCATGTATTAGTTATCCGATCCCTACCCTATCGGAATTTTTTCCCTGCAATGCCATCTGCCTATTTCTACATTTATTGAGATATGGATTTGAAAATTTCTAAAACTAAAGGAAATATATACTAAGGTGCGTTTACCTGGTCCTAAATTTTTATTAATACAGAAAAGAAAATATTAATATTTTTTTCTTATAAATGTAAATACTTAGAACCAGATGAACATGGATATTTTAATGCTTTTACTTAAATTTTATAAATTTTCAATGAGTAACTGATACATAGCCTTAATCTTGCAAATTATTACTATCTCGCGTTCATCACATCTAAAAAACAAAAATAATATTTTTGTACGAGAGAAAGAAAGTACAAAGTAAAAATAATTTTCCAACTAGATAACGCAAGTTTCTACCTTTTCGCTTTTGATATTGCACTTGGTTTTTTGCTTGTACTCGTCTCATGTATTTAGTTTTTTTTTTTTTTTTTTTTTTTTTTTTTTTTTAATAAAAGAAACCTTGTCGTTTTTAAATGTAGAAAAATGATTGTGTTTATTTTTCTACAAACTAGCAGTAAATTGCACACAATGTGAATAAATAATAACTACAATTAAATAAAAAGGGACGACTGAAAGATTCCGAACAATAAAGTTCCCGAAAAAAAATTGTCAACATTATAAAATATTCCAGTTGCAAAATTTCCGAAACTAGAAAATTCCCGAATCTAAAAAATTAATAAAATTGTTTTAATAAATATTTATATATCTTAATTGAAATAAAAAAAGTAAATAAAATATTTTGTTCTACAAAAATTTGTTTGGAAATTGCGGAAAAAATTTTATAAATTATATTTTAATTGTTTAGATTCGGGAATTGTACAGATTGAATATTTTATAATATCGGCAATTTTATTTCGGGAATATTAACTTTCTGTAATATTATAAGTATCCGGCAATTTGCCAATGTCGGTATTTTTCAGTCGTCTTAAGGGTGTTGGATCCACATTCTAACCGCAAAATTAAATTCCCCATTTTATTCAAGAATTTTTAGAATTAAATATCTTTTTGCTCTGTACCCATAATTCTATTAAAAAAATAAGTACCTGTATAGAACGAAAAAAATATCTAATTACAATATTTATCAAGTAAAATGAAGAAATCGAATTTTGAGATTATAATTTGGATCCAAGAGCCTTAAATAAAAATAATAGAAATATCAAAAGGAAAGCGAGAGAACCGATGCTTAATGTAGGGTTTTCCTATTAGGTAGTTGATTGAAGAACTTGTTACTAGCACAAGCATCCCAGCATAATGATAGTCTGTTGCTAATAATATATCAAACTTAATCGTTTCCCGTAGATATTAATTTACTCGACATATCACGATACTTATATCACGGAGCGCTGTAGCTCGAGTAAAATTTTAAATAGGATACTCAGACTACACATTGTTAACTGTGATGCGAATTGTCATATTATTACTCAATTTATTTTATAGGCTTTTGTTTTAATTTTAACCAGAGAAGCTACTCCACAATACTCATTTTACAGAAACTTTTAATGTAATACTTTATTTAGTTTATTTCCTACGAGAAAGTTTATTATGATTCTTCACTCTGAGAAAATTAATTTTCTTAAGGCCATGCATTCGTTATCCGATCCCTACTCTACCGGCATTTTTTTCCCTGCAATGCCATTTCTACATTTATTGAGATATCGACTTTAAAATTTCTAAAATTAAAGAAAATATACTAAGGTACGTTTATCTGCTCCTAAATTTGCATTCAAACAAAAAAAAGTTTTAAAATAATTTTTTTTATAATTGTAAATATTTAAGACCAGATAAACGTACCTTAGTGCATTTCCTTTAATTTGATAAATTTTCAACTCGATATCTCAATAAATGTAGAAATGACATTGCAGGGGAAAAAAGTTGTTAAGGTAGGGATCGGATAACTGGTAGATGGCCTTAAGGGTTCTAATCTCATAATTCAAATTCCTCATTTTACTCAACGAATAAAAGAATTAGGTATCTTATCGCTTTTCTGGCGAACTCTTTTACGACATAAAGGTATGCCTATAGAGCCAAAAAACGTTTACTTTAAATACTTTTTGCGTAAAATGAAGAATTCAAAATCTAATTTCAAAATTTTGTCTCTTTATTTAAAAAAAAAAAAGTATGAAAACTACAAAGTTTTTCGCTCTGTACCCACAATATTCTGTTTAAAAAATGAGTACCTCTTCAGAGTGAAAAAATATTTAATTACAATATTTGTTGAGTAAAAGGAGGAAATCTAATTTTGAAGTTAGAATATGAATCCAACACCCTTAACTCGTTGCCTAAAAAAATTTAAATTTAAATGATTAGAAGGTTGTGAAAATCAACATTAAATAGAAGTGGAAATCGTGGCATCGCCTACAAAATATTGTTTCATTTCTATTACGAATACTTTATATTTCAAAAAGTCAGTTCGTTTACAATCCAAAATACTATTTAAATATTATTGAAATCAAAAAATTGTTTTTTCTTATAGAAATCATACACAATATATATTTTATTTTAAAAGTTATGATGCTTGAATTGGCATTTGCATTTAGTTAAATTAAGGGTGTTAGATCCAAGTTCTTACCTCAAAATTTGAATTCTTCATTTTACTTAATAAATCTTATAATTAGATGCTTTTTCGCTCTGTAGAATTCGAAATCAAGCCTCATATTTTCATTTTGTGCAAAAAGTATTAAAACTATACACTTTTTTGCTCTGTATGTATATTTTTATTTAAAAAGTGAATAGCGCTGCAGAGCGAAAAAATATCTCATTATAATATTTGTTGAACAAAATGAGGAAATCGAATTATAAGATTAAAAATTGGTTTCAACGCCCTTAGAGAAAATTTAATTTATAAGCATAGATTTTATTTACGATGTGCACATAGAGAACCGGTATATTTTATTTAACACTGCGAGACTGTAATAGCTTATAGCGAATGCATAATTTAATGATAATGAATTCGAGAGAGAGAAACGATGGTGTTCAAAAGATTGTATATTGTATCCGCCGTGTGATCGTAGAGACTGTTTTACAATTTACATCCGTAATATGTTAAGGCCATATATCAGTTATCCGATCCCTATGTTGCCGAAAATTCTTTCCCTGCAATGCCATTTCTACATCTATAGAGATATATAGAGTTTAAAATTTGTAAAATTAAAGAAAATGGACTAAGGTACGTTTATCTGATCCTAAATAATTATAATTATAATAAAAAATTATTTTGAAAAATTTGTATTTTTTTTAAAATAAAAATTTAGTACTAGATAAACGTACCTTAGTATATTTCCTTTAATTTTAGAAATTTTGAATTCAATATCTCGATAAATCTAAAAATGGCATTGCAGGGAAAAAAAACCGGTAAGATAGGGATTGGATAACTGATACATGGCCTTAAAAATCTTAGGATATACTTTCGAAAGCGCGTTACTTCTGATTTCGTTGAGGCTATGTATTTTGATTCGCTGATTACGAAAATGACCATGACAACTTTTGCAAATGACATCTGTGAATTCAAAACTCAAAAAAATCATTTTTTCACTTTTTTCCACTTTATCTTTAGAGAAAATTATTTTCAACAAAAATTAGAAAACGCAAAAAATACATCTCTTATATTGTATACATTTTTCCCAAAATATTACTTTTCGAGAAGAAAGAAAAAGTTAATTTTATTAATGTAAATGTGAGCGGTCACACTACGGCATGTCTCATTTGGAAAAAAATGTTAAGTCCACCTGAAAAAAAAAATTTTAAAGGATGCGGGGTGTGCCTTAAAGCTCCTCTGTGATTGTTTACAATGACAAGCTCTTAATAATCTAATTTTTTTCGAAAAATAATACTTAGGAAAAATGTGTAAGATAAAAGATGTATTTTTTCATACTCTACAACTTTTGTTACAAACTTTTTTTCATCAAACTCACTGTTTTCAAAATAATAGAAAAAAAAAAAAAATTTACTTTCTTAAAATCGATTTTTTGGATTTTGACGTTGAAAATGTCATTTGCGCAAAATTTCCCCATGATATTCGTAGTCAGTATGTAAAAATACGTAAGTATAATTAGTCTCAATGAAATCGGAGGTAACGCGCTATTGGCAGTACACCTAAATCTTAATAAGTGTATCTTTCGACGCGAATCAATTCCTTTGTAAAAAGAAAATACCATATTAACATGATGGCAGTTCCTGAAAAGATTTCTACCAAGAAATACATTTTCATATATGTAATATAATATCAAAATTATAGCGGAAAGTTTGCTACACGAATGCACTGATTGTGAGTATTCAAGTCTCCTTTTCATGATAGATTTATTTTAATGCGGTACTGTCATTGTGTAAGTGTGGTAATGAAAAGTGAACTCTGTGTATTATTTGTGATCTGGTTTGTATTTTCTGTATGATCGGATCAAAGTAATATAGGTACTCAAGAGTTTTTTAAATCTGCATGTTATACTTTATATCGTATTAAATCGTGGCTCTTATAGAGTCGACTTAAAAGTTTTCTAAAGGGACATTCAGAATCGTTTGTTTCCTTTTCACGCTCCTTTTCTTGGAACGTTTTATTTTATATTATCAGTTTAGTAACTTTAGTGTGTTGAATCGAAATTCTAATCTCGAAATTCGATTTCCTCATTTTACTCAACAAATATTAGAAACAGATATTTTTTCGCTCTGTAGCGCTATTTCCTTTCTAAATAGAAATATTTATACAGAGCAAAAAAACATTTAATTATAATATTTGTTAAATAAAATGAGAAAATAGAATTTCAGGTTTAGACATTGGGTTCAACGCCCTTAAGATTTATATTTTATAGTCTCTTTCAAACGCTGTTCTCGATTTTATGATATATAATTTATTATTATTTTTATTGTGGATTATATACTATATTATTATTTTATTAGAGATGAGGCGTCAATCAAAATTGATATATATATATATATATAGATTAAAATTTTAATTATCATTTAATCTTGGATTTTGTTTTATTTATTAGGATTATTATTCAAGGTTTTAGTTTATGATTTTGATCAGAAAATGTGAGTCTGAATTTTGTTGAAGTTCTAAAGAAGGTTTGTGCATAAAAAAGTTTATTATTACGGGGTCGTTCATGAAAAATCAGAATTATTTAGAAAATTCAACAATTAAATTCATTTCTGCGGGTGAAATATTATTTAAAATTATATGCTTATTATAATTGGCGTGTGGTATTTTCTCGTATTCGAGAGATTTACAATTTTGTATCACTTTAATCGAAATAAACGTCTGTCAATTAGGTAAATTAAAAAATCCAATAAAAAATAATTGAATAAAACCTTATTTTCAAAACGTTATAAATATATTGCAAATACGTTTTACTCAATATAATTTTTAAATATAAATTTTATTTTTGAACGGCCTCCAAAATTCACACAAAGCTTCCAAATACCAAAACATTTCAAAAATATAGTTCAATTAAGGAACTATAAAATGTATACGCTGAAAACTAGAGCTATCGATAGAATTAGTCGATTTCGATTCCTAAAAAAATTACAAATACAAAAAAAATCTCATAAAGCTTTCCTGTGCAACCGAATAAAAATGTCCAAAAATTTGCTTTTATTATTCTTGCCTTTCTGACAAATTAGGGTTGCCACAAGATCTGGAAGACCTGGAAAATTCATGGAATTATAAAAGAATGACTGGAATTTTTTTAGTCACCTCTATTTCAAAGTCTTAATAATTATTCCCATCTGTAATCCTAACTTTTATATAAATAATTGAATTATAATTGTTATTAAAGTTTTCGATTTGTAATACAAATAAAAATAATGGGATTATAATTACAGAATTATTTTTTACTTTTATAAAAATATTATTGAGAGTTTTTAATAAGTAATAAGTAATTCAGAGATTCAAAAAAAACCGCCATTACTTATTATTGCGCACATGTCTACTGCGCAGCTTCAATTTCCCCTACGGAGCAACCTGTGTCATTTGAAAGATTTGAACACCCACAGAAAAGTTCTAATGATGTAGGTCCAACTGTATTGTTCAAATAAAGCAATCTGAGTACGCAAACATCAAAAACATTAGAAATCTTTTGAATAAATTATTTTTAGTTGACTGGCAAAATTAGAAAATTAAATATTTCTAAAAAAATGACAATTCTCGTTGTTAGATTGGCAAGCTTGTTTTAGTGCTTGAAAAATCGGCCATATTCGTGTTGACTCGTCTAAATTCGGCTTAAATGCACATCAATGTGTTGTGTACTTGTGTGCATTGTGTGTATAAATAATGACTATACGTGTAAACAAGTATAAACTTGCCTGTGAGAAAGTGCTTCTCAGTGTGCGTAAATTTCGGAGCCACGCGTTAAAACCGGTGTGCCTATTTCTTCGGTTTTCTTCGTCCTATGGCTCTTGAAAAACGCCTCGAAGCTTATAAAACTCAGAAAAATGAAGTACAAAAGAAGTACACTCTTGAAATGAATCTTTTTACCGGAGACAGATCGAAATCAGAGTTGAAATGAGTGAAGTTTACATCTCGTATAGCGTCGGGGCGCCTCGGTTTCTCTCAACTTCCAAAATGGCGTTGAGTGTCAAATCGTCGAGAGACTGCAAACAATGTAGAGGCAAAAATGCCTTCACGGTGTTTTTCTGATCAGTTACAAAGCTGAAAATGAAGTTCGTGACAACGAGAATTCAAGGCTCTGGGTGATAGTGAAGTCAAAGTGTTAGAGCTAAAAACTTTCGTTTGAAAAAAAGAAATCACGCGGGTGTGTTGAGTGAATGAAGGGAAGAAATTTCGTAAGATTTTATACGTCCGGAGTCTGTGACACTAGCTGGTCCAATGGAGCAGATTTTCATTCTCGGGGTCGCTTTGTTGACAATTGTCAATGAAGGTAAGATATTTTAAATTTTCAGAATAAAAGGAGTGAAATTGAAACAAATTTCAAAAGGCTTCACAGATTTTGTTTACATTTAACAATTCCGCCGACTGTCAAAATATTGGATAGATAAAAGGTGCAAGTATTGTTAGAAGAATGAAAATTAGGGCGAGAATATTTTTAGATATTTTAGGTTCATTTAGGTTGTGCTTTGAATTCAGCAGGATTTGTATTCGCCACCGGAAATTTAAGTGTCAAGTGTTGAACGTAAACAAAGATTGCTTGTATCGGCGAAATAAAAGTCTGTTTTACCAGCTAATAAGGAGAGCGATTTGAGATCCTTTTTAATATTTTAATTAGTATTTCTTTATTTCGAATTGAAAGTAATATTTTTGAAATTTAAATTGATCAATTTATAAAGAGCTAAATCAAATCAAGTGTAATTTAAAATTAGCTTTTAATTTATTTTAGAAGAGTTTAAGAATTTTGAAGAAATTTCATAGGATTTCAAAGATTTCAAAAGATTTTAAGTGAATTTCAAATAAAAAGTAAAGTAAAGTAAAAGAAATTTCAATTTTGCGATTAGAACTTGGATCCAACACCTTTAAATCTGTGTATGTAATCTAAAAAATCCTTGTTTTTGTTGAATTCATAATCGAAGACTTAATGATTTAATATGAAATTAATGTAATAGAGTATTATCAGATTAATATTATCGAACACAATCAGTTACTCGCAGGCATTACAAATAGATAAGAAATCTTTTAAATTGCACTTAGTGATTGTTTCTTTTAATGAGTAATAAAATGAGTGGTAGAGTGGTTTGAATAAGAAAAATTAATGCAATTTCAATTAGCAAGTATTTCCATGAAAGTTAATGATTTTCTTGATCACGATAGTGAATAACGAAAGTATAAATTATGAGATTAATATTCATTTCGTGAGAGAGTAAGTTCATTTAACGATATTTTCTAATCACGTTGATGTCTTTACTGCATTCGATTCTACAAAGTGCAATTTTTTAATTTTAGCTTGTAGCTAGCAGAATATTCTTATCTGTAATCGCACATCTCGACAGCTCTTAACACAACATATTATTGCAAATATTTACAACCAGGCGATTACTAGATAACGAAGCACCTCTTGCGTAAACTCATTGATTCTCTCTCACATATCTAGAAAAAGCATTAGAAAATGTGCATTTAAAGACACATTCTTAATTTAAATTTGATTGACTTGGATCGGAGGTTATTAGGGTTTTTTCTTGCTTTAAGCCAAATTTTTTTATTACCTCCTTTCTGTTGGTTTAAGTTTGTTTGAATTTTTTGTCACCTATTTCTCATCTATTTTTGTAAAAAAAAATCTCCCTTTCACCTTTTTTAATGACAATTTCTGAAATATTGAATTCTAATGTGTTTAAAATAGAAATCGTTTGATTTTCAGTCTTCGAATGATAAACGAGCTTCCTAATTAAACCTGACGAGCTAACAACCCAATAAAATGGACTAACAAAGAACTTATCATCTCCAACCTAGCAGTGAGCTTCCCTTCTCTAGACAATAAAGATGATCCAGACAATTGGAGTCATCTCTATCTAATGACTCTAGTTCGAATCGTTCGAATGGTGAAGATGATCTTAAGACCCAAAGATTAAGACTATTCTTCGTCTGGCCAAAAGTTAACACAATTGTCGAAGTTATCTAAACTTAATTTAACGAGTTTCTTCCTTGAAGACCTAATCGCTCCTAACAATAAGTCTTCATTTAGTAATTTAGTTTCTGTCATACGAAGTAGAGGGTCTCGACCTCGTCAGCATTGCTCTCTTTAATGAATCTTGAATAGGAAACGTAGAGAGTACAAACTATTTAAACGCACTAGGAGTTCAAGATATGAATTGTAATGCAACAAGGAATTGAGTTTGAGTCACCCAACAGCAATTTTCAGTAGCAACAGCCCCTAACTCTCTCGATTTATTACATCGTGCTTTATTACAGTCTTCCTTATTGCAATAAACACAGGGAATCTAAGTCGCAGAGAAGAAGGGGATCCAGATTGAACGAATAGAATTGGAAACACACCCTCGTTCTGAATCTCCCTCATCACCCTCTTGCGCCCATAATCTCCCTTAGGCTCGGTGACTTTGGGGTGGAGTGAAAGAGAAGTCAAGAGATGCTTAAAAAATTACTTGCTTCGATGAATCCTTGATTCGAGAAACTATTAGTCACTAGTCGGCATTTTTTTCCTCGTTATATAAATCGTTATAGAAAGATCAAAGATGGTAATTAGGCTGAGGGTCAATCATGTAACTTTCCCATTTTCCCATTGTTCTTAAATTCTTTCAACGTTACAAATTTTTTGAAACCTTGTAAAATTATATCAAATCTATTGAAATCCTTTAAGATGTCTTGAAATTGTTTCTTCATAGAGGAGTTACAATTTCTTTAAACTCTAAATTTGCTACGAATCCAATTCAATTTTTTAAATTATCCAAGAACATCCTGAAATCAAAGATCCCTATTGCAGTTGCCATTTACATTAGTATCGCTTATACATTTCAATGAAAATTAATGGTGGGGAATGGATCTTTGCCAACGGAAGGCATAATTGTAATGGAATGCTTTCGCCGAGATTCTCTCCGCCTAAATTAGGAGTTTGGCTTCCACTCCGTAACTATCATTACCTCCAATATTATCATTGTTATTGAACTCAGAGATATAATCAATTCTGCCAAATTGTCACATCTAAAGTGAATAGGAAATGCAATATAAGTCATCACAGATCGTCATATATTCATTTTTTTTCACCTATTTTCACTTTGTCGACTTTTTATCTTTTAGAATTAAGATTTAATTTAAAAAAAATGAATTTTCAATTTTGAATTATTTCAACTTTCCCATTTTGCAAATTCACATTTTGCAATTAAAATTTAAATGGTTTTTGGAATATTTGAAGCAAAACTTGACAATTATTATTATTAACTGTCAACGATTTCAATTTCAAATCTTAAATTTTAAGTGGTTTTAGTATTCTTTCAAAGTTTGAGTGATCAACCCTTCAGAACATCGTAGAATTTGTTATGTTGACCTATTTTGAGTTGTTGATCATGCAAGAATAATTTGGTTGGTCATAATACTTTTATTTTTGTGTAGAATCCAGTTATGAGAATAATTTATGTGCCAATAAGAATAATTTATGGCTATCGCAGTTTTAGTTTCCCTATTCGTTGGAACAACTTTCAACCAATTCGTTTGCAGGAAATCGTTAAAAATACACTTCCTTTTTTATTTGAAACTGCATTTGCGGTAATCCCGATTGAGAACTCTCAGCAGGCACTCCATGGTGTAATAGTGACACCCTGCTGCTGGCGCATATGGCGGTCAGAGCCTACAACCTACACCACTGTTACCGTGATACCTTCGAGACCGAGGTGCATATACTATATATTCAAAACCTTTCCTCGTTTCTACCTTCGTGCTCGCAATAAGACTTGTTCTCGTCCATTATATACCTACTTATGCATCTTTTCATGGGTCTACCTATAGACATAATTTGTAAGCAGCTTCAATGGATTTCCAAAGAATTCAAAAGAGTTTAATGCTTTTCAGGTGATTTTAAAACGAATTTAGCACGAATCTAATACCATCTTTAAAGAAAATGTAAAAAATAAAGAAAGAAAGTGAAAAAAAATAAAGGAATTTGCAAGCACTTTCAAAATATCTTTAAAAAATCCTCAGAGAAAATTTATGACGCCCCGAAAAATAAAGAGGGAAAAATATCTGCTACAATATGAGAAATTTATTATTTTAAATATGTAAATGAAATAATGAAATAAAAATTTAAAAAAACTGAAAATTGGATTGATTCGATTTCTCATTCTTCACTTTAGCGAATTCTCTCCGTTTCCAATTTACCGTAAATCATATTGTGAAAATGGAAAAAGAAGTGGAAATATGAAAAAGGAAAAAAGAAATTCTTGATAAGCGAAAAGTTCCATTAGTTTTTTGTTAGAAAAATGTGTAACGGAAAAGCTTGGCTTGGATTAATTTATCGAGGCACTGTAGCCGAATAACGAGGGGCATTAGTAGGTATAAACGCTTGCACTTTTACGATTCGGAACGAGGTGGATAAAATGTTGAGGAAAAAAGTGCCGAGTATTAAAACTACATACTCGACATGTGACGAACAGAGCGTGAAGGCGAGGTACGGGCAGGGCATAAATATCTACAGGGTGCCCCATAAATGTTGACACAACTATGTTCAATACTTATTGACATTATGCGATTCAAACCCCGATTCATTTTACTTTCACAGGTGTCAGAAGCAAATGTAAAATCGCACCAATATTCATTCAACACCAGTTAAATTATGTAATAAGTCTTAGTTTCAAGCCTATTAGAATATCAAATTATTCTATGCACAGTTACAATGTTCAGACCTTTTTATTTGTCCTTTTTTATTTAGTATCAGATGTATCAGGAATATCGTAGTGGTTGACCCCTCGAAATATTTGCAATAGTATAGATGTTCTTTTACATATAAACTGCATCGAGAAAAGCTGATAAGAATATTGATTCTCTGATATGAAGACAGTTAACACTGTAAGATAGCAATATTTTACACTAAGGAGGTCACGTTAAAGAAATTTGTAGGGAGAGTGGATCTACATTTTGTGGATAAAATGAACTCTTTTCCAATATTGTACGGTGTCGATGGCTCATAAAATGGTTCGAGAAGGACGTATATCTTATTTTGCATTGTGCAGATAAGTGTAGGTACGACTCGTTCTTGTCCTGTCGCAATTCGCAATTGCTCTCGCCTACGTAACACGGGACTTGGTTGTATTGAAACAGAGACGTCTTGGAGAAAGATAGGGTAAATTAATAGCAGGTGCTATAGTCGTCGGAACATATATAATATATGGGATATTTCTATTCTGGTTCAGTTTATTCATTCGACAATTCTCGTACTTTGCACGACTTTTTCACAAACTTTTTTTTGCTTTAATGCAATTTTGGATTTGGAATATCTTATAAGCAGTCATCACAGGTCGTGTCACCTATTCATCTTTTTTCACCTATTTTGGGGATTTGTCTCCTTTTCAAATTTTTTCAATTGATAAAGTTGAATAATCATCTGAAAACTGATTGAAATTGGTTCAAAGGATTACAAAGAATTTTCAGGTATTTTAAGGGTTTCTAAAGATTTCAAGAGATTTTCAATGATTTCGAGGGATTACAATGAACTTGCAGGGATTTAATGGAATTTTAAATACATTTTTAATAGACTTTATAGGCTTACAAAAAATTTCAAATGATTTTGTTATTTTGAGAATTTCGAGGAACCATAACGAAATTCCAGTTTTTTTACATTCTTATCAGATAAGATATTAGATTTGTGTAAAATTTCTCATCTATTTTTGTAAAATAAATCACCACATCTTTTTTGATGACAATAGGTACTGTAATGATTGTATAGAGGGCAAGGTCGTTATTTTTTTCAAGTTAAAGTTTTTGAAATTTCAACTTTTTCAATGCAAGCACCTTGATCTCTAACATATAAATCTCGCCTGTGAAGAACTGAAAAGTTCAGAAATAAACCTTTTAATATCCATAACGATGGTTTGGATGAGCACCTTCCGTCATATTATTTCCAGGAATAATAAAAAGTTAGCGTTCCCTTATAAGTAGAATCCATAAAAAATGCTTTTCTGAACACCATTTCCTTCTGACACTTATGAATTATCTTCTCATAAAGATTCGAAGCGTTATAAGCCAGATTCGCGAAACACCGGACAGCCTTATATTTTCAGACCCGTTTATGTCGTGCGAAGCCTCTGGTCACGGTTTTGTGAGTTACGAGCTGTCGAAGCAACAAGATACCAGTTTTTTTATTTCACTAGTAATTAAACAGGGTAGAATACGTAGTCAATGATGTGGCTTTATTAGATTCTAAGAAAATGTGACAGACCGTTTGCAGACTACCGAAGGGCTTCGTTCATGTTCTGGGAAAGTTTATATACTCTGTACGTCTGACACTCGTGAATAGCCCTCTAGGGAAAAAGTCTTCCTAGGAAAGTGACCAGAGTGTTAATTAAAAGCGGAACTAATGAAAGACATGTTTTTGGGACGAATGTGTGTAGACTTTTAATATTTAATTCAGTCTTATCATTTTTTTTTGTTCCAATTTTGTTACAGTATATTTCGTTACCTTTTTCCCACATATTTTTATTTAAAAAATCACCTTTTCACCTTTTTTAATGACAATAGATACTGTGATGACTGCTATTTTTCGATGGTTTCCTAGCTACAATTAGACCAAATGTGGGGAGGGCTGCACCTTAATAAATTTAACAAATGGACCACAAAGTGTAGTACTTTGCGGGATTTTCGTTTTTACAGCCCCTCGTCTATTACATTCTACAGCCTGTTAAGGCACCATAATCATATATCCAAGCACACAAACGCATACAGCCATGTAATGAATACGACAATGTGCGATATGCAACAGACACGTAATTCTATTTTAGTACTCGGTGCGGTAGGTTGTCGCCCGTTCTCATAAATCAGTCGGAGGGTTTATTTTTCTTGAGAATCTAGCTTGGCTTTACTCTGCAAACGAAAAACAAAAAGATACAATAAAAAAGTCGGGAACAAGAACGAGGAAATAGGGAATGAAGTGAGGAAACTCCTCCTGTCTTTGCTTCCTTCCTCTTACATTTTCTCACATTTTCTCACTTTTTTTTTCTTTCGTATAAAAGCGCGCCTTTGAGAAATAAATCCCTCACGGAAAAAGTATCAACACTTTTGACAGGAACTTGAAAACTTTGGGACAAATGCCTTTTCTTCTTTATGTACATATGAATATGACGCCTCGGAAAGAATAATAAAATACTAAATCCAAATCCCTGAATTTAGATTCAGGTGTTTGGATTTGGCTTTAGATATGAGTATGAAAAGTAATTTTTTGTTTATTCAATTTTGTTTTATAATTTATTCAAAATTATTATTATCCTTTCAAAGATTTCAAGGGATCTCAAAGAATTTCAAATAATACGTTTCTGTTATGTCTAATCCTCGAAAATGCAAAAATATCGATTACAATGTTCAATACATATCAATATCAGTTTCGGCAATTCGTCTAATCCTCTAATGCTCAATGATGTGTATCCACGAGGCTACGAATGTCCTCCGAGGTCAGTGGGGGGTTAATGATCAGGCGACACCCGCAACCCGCAGGGTATTGGCGAAGGACTAAAAGGAGGAAAGGCCATTGTGCTACTGCTGCATTGCATGTCACATAAAGGGATGTATAAGTATTGTATACAACAGGCCAACAGGGGATATCAAACAAAGGGACGTATGTGCAACCTTACAGAAGACCCCTCACGAGTGTTTTTATAGCTGGGCGTCCAAATGCCAAAAATTTCATCTCCCTCTCGCTTCTGCCAACATCAGCAGCCACTACTTTTGTTTCTTACTCTTTCTCTCTATTTTTCTGTCTTGTGTCCTCCCACGTATTAGGGTAGGGCGTCTAAGGCTAACAGTTGAATTCGCAATCTAAAGCAGGATGTGCATTGTAATCATGAAAGCAAATCTCGTGCAAAAGTCGATTTTCCAAGAAATCTAAATGAACCTAAACGGGTGGGAGATTTCTCTAAATCCTTTCTAATCTCAAGGATTTCATCTGCTGTCCAGGATTCTATAATATTTTAATAAAAGCATTTTGCAAATTTAGAAGATTAGGATTGAGCTTTTTTGAAATCCCTTGAAATTCCATCAAATCAAATCCCTTGAAATTAATTCAAATCATTTAAAATATCTTGAAATCCCTTAAAATGTCTTGAAATTTGCTAAAATCACTTACATTTTTTTAAAATCTTTTAAAGTCTCTATGAAGTCTCTTAAAATTGTTCACGTAAACGTAAATTTAAATAGTTTTTGGGGATAAATTTTGCCACATTAGATGCTTAGGGATATTATTTGATAAAACGCAATTAGGTCTATATTTAAAATTGAGCTGAAAATTCAAGACCAGAATTGATCCCCTGTCTTATCTTTTTAATTTCAGTGGTTTGCGCTGGAGGACTGCACTTCATCGTCGAACCAGAGGATATCGTAGTAGAGCAAGGAGGGCCTGCAAGATTAGATTGCCAGGCGAAAAGTGTCTTTGGTGATCCCAAAATCGAGTGGCGAACAGATGATGGACAACCGATTACTTTTATCGGCGACAATTATCGGTAAAAATGATGAAATAATCACTAAAATTATCTAAAATTACTCAAAGCTCCTACTAGCAGGCTGTCTACTAACCAAGAAATAACCGGGAATTGAAATGAAACCGGGATAAAATCGGGAAAACAGACAATAATCGGGAATTTAAATAAATCCGGATTAGAAAATCGAATCAGAAATCGTATCTAAAATATTTTTTAAAAGTGATATTGTCATTCAAAGTTTGTACCTAATTGCAAAATATGGAGTCCAAATTTTGTCATTAGGTACAAACTCTTTATAATTCTTTATAAATTACAATGGTTTGATCATTCGAATTTTGAGTGTACATCAGATTTCAAAATACTTCAAAAGGTTTTAAGATGTTTCAAAAGATAAAGATTTCAAGAGTGATCAACCCCGGGATAAATTACAAAAATATTTTTTATAAGTGTAAATAAATATAACAAGATACTGCAATACATAACATATTTGCAATCGGGAGAAAAAACCGATAATAAACCGGGAAATTACCGGGAATTTGGTGGGCGAAAATTAGTATAGTAGCCACCCTGCCCTAGAGACTTAAAAATTTCTAATCTCTAATCGAAGGATTTACTTTCTTAATTTTCAGATCTCAGCTTGCTAATGGATCCTTGTATATTAGTACTGTCTATTCTGGTAATCCAGAATTAACTGGAGGATACCAATGTCTCGCTTCAGTCGATGATGTTGGAGCAATCGTTTCTCGGCCCGCCTCAATTAGGCTTGCGAGTTAGTACAACAACAATAACAGAATAATATTGAATTATAAGTGAAAGCTAACAAAACTAACTAAATGCTGCTATTTTCAGGCCTGCCAGGTTTTGAAAGGGAACCCCAAGACACCATCGCTAACCCCGGACAAGTCGTTTATCTCAGCTGCTCACTCTCGATGTTTTCTAAGCAAATAAAAATAAAGTGGCTGAAAGATGAGCATTCTTTGATGTTGGACGAAAGTCGAATGACAATCCTTCCATCAGGTACATTAAATTGTTATTAGATTGTATTTTGATTCCAGAAGACTTCAAACAAAGGTTGAATGTGTTATCTATAAATATTTTGTTTTTTAGGTGCTTTAGAAATTGACGATTTGCGGCCTCAAGACGTTGGTTCCTACATGTGCAATGCGAGTGGTTTTGGGCAATATAGACTGAGTAACAAAGGGCAACTCACGATGCTACCCTCCGATACTGGTTAGTACAAAAGCATTCTTTATTTCTTTTCATTTTAAACCCTTCCTATCTGCTTCTTATAATTCCTGAATAGGAATTATAAAGCTATAAAAAGCTTCCGTTTGGTAAAAAAACAACTGTTTTTAACAAGGGAATAGAAATGTAGATCTTTAATTTAATTATTTCTTTCTGTCAGATCAAGCAACTGCTCCAACGTTCATAGCAAAACCATCACAGCAAGTGGCAATCGAAGGATCGACTGTCACTTTAGAATGCGCTGTCAACGGGAATCCAAAACCGGCCGTTTTTTGGCTCAAAGATGGTGTCGCGATCGATTTAGCACCGCTTGATTCTCGATATCGAAAAGTTGCATCCTCAAGTTTGATGATAACTGATATTAGGGAACAAGATCATGGCTCTTATCAGTGCCGAGCGCAAAACGAGGTCGAAACTCTCGACGCCGTCGCCGAAGTTCACGTCCAGGGTAAACAAGCATTTGATTATTATTTTTTTCACTAGAATGTCATGAGCGTAATCACTTGAAATTCCACAAAATTAAATTAAATTCTTTAAAATTCCTTGAAATTTCTTTAATTGATTAAAATACTTTAAAATCCTTTGAAATTCTTTAAAATCATTAAACTACATAATTACTCAAAATCAAAGCAAATGTGACTCACTTCGAGATTTCGATTTTGTTCGATTTTAAAGAAACTTAGTCGATATAATTGCAACTTCTTTTTTATGATAGGATTTTATTCAAATTTTTTTACTTTATTTTTAGCTGTTTAGTCATTCACAAAAAGAAAAAATGAAAAAATAATATTATAATATAAAATTTCTCGTTATCAGTTCCGCCAAAATTTCTGAAACGTCCACAAGATAAGACAGCGAACGAGAACCAGGATCTGGAATTTGAATGTGAAATTCATGGGAAACCAGAGCCAAAAGTCACGTGGTTAAAGAATGGAGAACGCATTAATTTCAGCCAGTATTGGCAACTAGCCAACGGGTTCGTATCTTATTGGAAAAGCGGAATTAATATCGTTCGAATAATAGTAATCGCGCTATAAAATTTGTCTTTCTTTTGCAGACACAATCTCAGGATAAATGGCCTTTTACCTATCGACGCAGGAATTTTTCAATGCATTGGTATTAACCCTGCCGGAAGCATTCAAGCATCCGCAAGACTCACAATTAACCAGCCAAGTGAGTTTTTCTTACATTTTTCAATATTTATAAATTTCTAGAAAGATTCTAAAAATTCATATTTTCATATTAGAAAGTATATTTCATTTGTTTTTCCTGTGGTTGTAATTTTATTATTTATATTTATCCAGATTATTTTTCCTTTGTATTTTTAGTTATTATTAGTCTATTAACAAGTGAAATTGAGAAATAACCGGGAATTGAACTGAAACCGGGAAAAACCGAGAAATAACCGTGAACTGAAATAAATCTGGGATATAAAGTCACATTAGGAATTGTATTTAAAATTTTTTAAATTGTAATATTGTCATTTAACGCTTGTATTTTATGTGTGCTTTTATTACAAGAAGATTAAAAATTTACAACTGAGAAGTAAGCGGGAATTCGGTGGGCGAAAATTAGTAGTCATTTTGTTATATTACTTTTATATTTTTCATTTAGTGATTTGCAACTATTACTTTGTATATTTTGATTTATATAAGTTTGTTGTGTTTTGTTTTAATTAGATATTTTATTTTCTTTATCCTTTTCCAATAACCGTTCTGCATGCTAACAAAAACCTAGAAAAGTCAAATTCACGAAAGGCGACGACTCCGAAGTCAGTGCCGAAGAAAAAGTTGCCACTACATCGACAATTGTATAATAATACATGGCAGCATCCTAGCACCCTTTTGGGACATACACTTTCGGCTTATACGCCGAATCCTCCACTCTCGATTAGTCCGTCCGACGATCCTCCAGATCTTCTGGGATCTATCAGAGGTCCCAATTCCTTTTACGATCCAGACTCCCATTTTATAGACGATACAGAAAGCTTGGAGTCGAACGAAGGAAGCGTTCCATCTGCACCAAGGAATTTGAGTCTGGTCATCATCACCACTAGGTTTATCACTCTTCGATGGCAGGAACCTGAAGATACTAATGGAGATATCACTGCCTACTATATTTATTACAAACAGGAAGGATCACAAAGGTAATTATTTTGTGAAATTTTTAGCGAGTTATGTACTTCTAACAAGGGAACATATTCAAGTGTCCAGTATCGATTTTAATGAAACTATGCCTATATCAGTCATTACAGGTCGACACATATTCAACTGTTTTCAACTATTTTTAATTTGTCCACCTATTTCACTTATTTCGGAAATGTTTCACATTTTTTTCAATTGATAAAGTTGAATATGTTCCCTTATAAGTTGTGACTCTTTGGATTTTACTGGCCACCCTGTTTAGGAAGAATAAAGTCGTTGGAAACTTATTAATGATTATTGTTTGCTTTTTAAATACAGAGAACGAGTCATTAGTACGTCTTACAAACAGACTGAAGCCGTCATTCCTAGTTTGCAACCAAGCACAACATACCTTTTCCGCGTTATTGCGCACAATTCTCGTGGTCCTGGGGCTTCGAGCGAAATTTTGCGAGCAACGACACACTTTGAGGTTCGTAGTTTTTTTTTTGAATATTTTTAATTTTCCTAGGCAATGTTTCCCAATATTCATATACTATTACTAGTTTTTCTATAACGTTAAAGTTAAAGGATAAGATAAATATTTGATAATATAAAATTAATATTTTTAATGTAGGCGAATGTACCTGGACCTCCGATGAATTTGGATGGACATCCCACAAGCAGTTCAAGCATTGCTTTGTCCTGGGAGGAACCACAATTACTAAACGGAAGAATATCCAAATATGTCATCACTTTTTCGAAAGTATGAATAAATACTTACTATAAAAATAATACAAAAATTAGAACCAAATCCATTTATTCACCAGACATTAATTATACAATTTATATTTCTTTGACAATTTTAGGGAGACGATGAAGAAAGTAAAGGCGAGACAACAGGTACGACTTATGAGTTGATAGATCTCGTGCCTTACACAGAGTATACTATTTGGGTTCAAGCTGTAAATGAAAATGGACCTGGTGCCTCAAGTAATGAAATTGTAATTCGTACATACAGTACTCAACCTAGTCAGGCTCCGCACAACGTCACTCTTGAAGTCGCTAGTTCAACGGTACTTAATTAAAAACTTAAAATGAAAATTGAATTAACAATTTTCCAGACATAAATAAAATTTTCTTTTTTTTTTCAGAGTGTTGTAATTCGTTGGGAGCCACCACTTGAAGGACAAAATGGAGTTATTACCGGGTACAAAATCCGGTATAAACGGCAAGATCGACGGGGTCCTCCTCACACAATAACTACAGAAAGTAATCAGCGGTTTTATGTCCTTTCTAATTTGGACAAACATGTGTCCTATCAAGTACGAATTAGTGCCTTCAACGTTAATGGAACTGGACCCTGGTCTGAATGGATGACAATAGAAACTTACGAGAACGACTTGGATGAATCTGTCGTGCCAAATGAACCTAGCAGTCTCAAAAGTGAGTTGAGAATTCTATCAAATTATTTCAGGCCTCACAGACCGGTCTCTATATCTCCTATTGTACTCTGTATTCAGCTGAGGCTGAAACTTCAACTATTTAGTTAAAAAAGTAAAAAATTGAAATATTTAGATGAAAATCCCCAAAAAAATTTCCAGCTTAAAAAATGTTTAATTCATTGAAATTTAAAGACTGCCTTTCTTCTACAGCGAAAGCAATGTCGGACTCGATAGCAGTTTCGTGGACTCCGCCGAAGAATCCGAGTATAAAAGTCAGAGGGTACACTCTCACTTGGGGAAAAGGCTTCCCAGACGTTTACAGAGTGGAGCTGGATGGCAAACAACGTTACTATAATATTGAAAATCTTGGTTAGTAATTTATATTTTCTATTAATAACGCTCAGATGTAAACTGGATATTTGTCATTAGACAATTTTAAGATCCAATTTTACGCAATTTTTTTTTAGATCCAATGTCTGAATACGTTCTTTCGTTGAGAGCAACGAACGATGCTGGCTCAGGAGGAATTATTTATGAAAAAGTCTGGACCACAGAAAAATCTCAGCCTGAAACAATTGCTCCCTTGCTACCTCCAGTGGGTCTCAAAGCAATCGTTCTCTCTCCGACTACTGTCGTTTTGTATTGGACTGATTCAACGCTCTCTAAAAATCAAGTAAGGCAAAATAAAAAACCAGAAAGATATACTTTCTGCATAATATTTTATATTATAATATATTTTCTTTCTATCTATATAATTTAATAACTAGACACTAATTATAAAAAATTAATTTCAGTATGTAACTGATAATCGATATTACACTGTTCGATATGCGCCCTTTCATCACAGTATGGCTCCAAAGTACAAATATTACAACGCCTCGGATTTGAATTGTATGATACATGGTTTGAATCCCAATACTATGTACGAATTTACCGTTAAAGTTGTTAAGGTAAGTTCCATATTGAAAAATTTTTGAATTAAGTAGGTAACGGTTATATTTAAAAATATTTAAATTAAAAAATTCAATTTAGAATCTACAGGGTACCTACTAATCGAGAAAATCGGGAAAATTAGGAAATAACAAGGAATTTAAATAAATCCGGGATACAATACTTCTATTAGAAGATTTAAAATTTGTAATCGAGAAATAACCGGGAATTCGGTGGGCGAAAATTAGTATAAACCCTGATCTAAATCTTATTTTATTGCTGTTTTCTGATGAGTCATGATATTTTCAGGGAAGAAGAGAGTCTCCTTGGAGCATGGTGGTGATGAATCAAACAGAGGAAGCAGCACCGAGTTCTGCACCTAGAGATTTGACAGTTCGAAGTGTTGATGACAGACCGACCTCCGTCATTCTTCGTTGGCTACCTCCAAAATTGTCAAATGGACCCGTTACAGGTTTAACTCTTTGACTCTTTTACTCTTCCTAATTTTCGAGATGTTTTAAAAATATTTTCTCCAATTTATGAAATTCTTTAAAATATGTTTAAAATCCCGGGCAACGATGGGTAAATTTCTGCTAGTAATTCATATATTTATGTATGTTTGTTTACAATCTTTTCAGGTTACATAATTTTCTACTCAGTCGACAATACAAAAGGAGAAGGCGACTGGCTCGTAGAGGGTGTAGTCGGAGACAAGGATGAGTTTATTGTGAAAGGCTTGAAACCCAGCACCACTTATTTCTTCAAGATGAAAGCTCGTAACTCAAAAGGATACGGGCCGTTCTCAACTACCGTCTCTTTCACAACTCTCCCAAGTAAGTGTCTCTTAAACAAAGAGCAAAAAATCGGTACGAGTGCATTTGTATTCATCAAATTGCTTTGAGAGTTTTTGTGAAAACGTGAGCTAAGAGTGATCGAAAATCGTCTTTCTTACTTTATTAAATTGACTTTTCTTTTTTGTCTAGTTGCGTCTTACCAAAAAAATGAACTTTACAGTTCTTTATCAGGGTGTCTACTAACCGGGAATAGAAATGAAACCTGGAAAAAACTGGGCATTAAAAGATTTAAAATCTTCAACTAAGAATAAATTGGGAATTTGGTTAGCGAAAATTAGTAGACACCTTGTTTGTGTCTATACAACGTAACTCTAAAATGTTTAACTGTTTTATAATATAAATAAGATAGCTAAAAATACTGTTTGAAAATTCTTTTAAGTGTTCTAAAAATATTATTCCGTAATGAAAAAATATTTGTTTAGAGTATTAAGTAGATTTAAAATTACGTGCGTAAATTTACTAACGCACGGCACAGTATCGCACTTTATTTTTAGCGCTGCGTTGAAATGGCTTCTTTATTTGTTATTATTATATTGTTATTTTATATGTTATTATTATTTAGGATATTTTTTTCAACTTTGGATTTCATTCGATCTTATTATTATGTTAATTTGTTTTTTTATATATCATTTGTACGCAAAGATTGTGAATTACTGTACCTACTTTTTATTTTTTTCCGCCAGGTAATGGCAAGGATTTCTATGACGAATTGCATGGTCGAGGTAAGAAACTCGTAGTAAATGGCCAATGCTTTTATGTTTTCATCTCACATGCACGCATCTCATATTTGATCTTTTGTAGTCTAACTTTTAGGTTAATTCTTATTCATAAATCTTTTTTTATTACTAACAAACTTTATTAATCATTATTTTCTTGAACAATTTAAGAGTATTCCACCCAAGCTAATCTCAAAATTCGAATTCTTCATTTTACTTAATACATTTTATAATTAAATACTTTTTCTCTCTGTAGCGCTATTCACTTTTTAAATAGAAATTTGTGTACATAGCGAAAAAGTATTTAATTTTAATCCTTTTTGCACAAAACGAAGAATTCGAAATCCTTAGCTCAAAATTCCATCTTTTCATTTCACGCAAAAAGTTTTTACGAATTGTACGCTTTTTTGCTCTGTATGCATATTTCTATTTAAAAAGTGAATAGCGCTGCAGAGCGAAAAAATATCTAATTATAATATTTGTTGAACAAAATGAGGAAATCGAATTTTTAGATGAAAAATTGATTTCTTAATATGAATACCAATTGTACTTTTCGCAGACGGTCGGGGCCTTCCAGGAATATTAATTTACGTTATCGTTGGATGTTCGATTGTTCTTCTCACTGGTGTCGCTGTCGTCGTAGTTGTGGTTTGTTGCCGAAGACATCCTGAGTCGCCAGACAGAAAGAAAGGGTTAGTTTTTCTTACTGATTCTCTTGAATTTTATTTACTCGTAATTTTAGTAAAATGGAGAATAAACTTAAACTAAGCAACTATTTAATGTTTTTTAGATATATGAATGACGCGAATCAAAAAACAAACATCAAGCCTCCAGATTTATGGATTCACCATGACCAAATGGAACTAAAAGCTCTCGAAAAATCCTCAGTAAATGGTGAAGCATCAACAAGTGGAGTTTCAAGCAATACTCTTCCCAGATCGAGTAACCAAGATTATAACCAGGAGAACATGCATGGAAATTCCAGTTCCTTGGACAAGCGTACTTACATACCAAGTTATATGGGTAAGAAATGTTCACGAAAATTAATAGACACCCTGATTTTATCCAACTTCTCATTTTACCTATCAACGTGCTTTTCACTTAAACCATCATTATGCCATTTTTTCCTGCACTTTATTAATTAATTATCTGGTATCTATGTACGTAAAGCACCTTTTTCAATCATTTTCGCGATGATTTTTTGGTGTATTTGATTATGTTGGAGGAGCTTTAATTGCTTTTGGTTACGATTTTCTTGATTTTCGAATTCTACTTTCTTTTCCATCAATCAAATATTAGGGAACGGCGACGAAAAATGCTCTACCCTGAGCAGGCAGCAGAGTCGAGGAAGCCATAAACCTAAACCTAAACTCATTACCCTTCCAGTTGATAGTGCACCATTCAGTCAACGTAAGTAGATTTATAAAAAAAAATTATTTTGTTTTATTTGGGTGGTTTTCGATTATTTGAAATGCATTTGAATTTTTATTTCGCTAAAATATGAATATTTTTGTGTAAAGTCTGGAGTTTCTGAGTCTTGTAAGATTGTACAATGCTTTTAGTCAAGAACTTTATAAGAATTGATAAAATTCGAGTCTTCGATTTATTGTGATCTTTTTTATTATAATATTTATGTTTAGCAAAATGTGTTTTTTGTTTTCAGCAATAGCGACTGCTACACCGATCGTAAATAGTAGCATATCACAGCCAACAATTCACAGTACTTGTGGAGATGTTGCACTAATGAGGCAGAATTATCCTCGAACCGCTGCTCAATACAGTTTAAGTCGAGCTCACATCACGTTAGAGCCGACGCCGGAGTCGAGCCCGGATTCTTGTAACATTCCTAGTAATTATGAGCCTATGCAGAGTCAAGTAAGTTTCGCAAGTATTAAAATATATTAATCATATAACTTTCCCAATTTTCTACTTTTCCATTGTTCCTAAATTCTCGCAAAATGACATGTTTGATGTTTTAAACATCCAAGATTTTAAGATTATCTTATCTTTTTTGTATTGTTAATGGTTTTTATTTTTTCATTTCAGTTGACATATAATTCAGGCCCGCAGTCTTACACAGCTGGCAGTCAATATGCTTCGGGGCGCTATGGAAATAGCACGCAGACATCCAATAGTACCGGAGATGTTGTAGACAGCAATAACAGCATCAAAAGACTTCAAGGCCACCCTCTGAAGAGCTTCAGTGTGCCTGCGCCACCTCCACAGTCAGCGCCTTCCACTCCAGCGCAACAAAAGCATGGAGGTAAATTATAAAGCACAAGTTGTATTAAGGGTGTTGGATTCATGATTTAACTTCAAAATTAAATTTCCTTATTTTACTCGATAAATATTATAATTAGATATTTTTTCGCTCTATAGTGGTACTCATTTTTAAAATACAATTATGGGTACAGAGTGAAAAACTTCTTAGTCTTAATACTTTTTTTTATAAAACGAAGAGACCAAATTTTGAAATTAGATTTTGAATTCTTCATTTTACGCAAAAAGTATTAAAAGTAAACGTTTTTGGACTCTATAGGCATACTTCTATTTCGTAAGAGTTCGCCTACAGAACAAAAAATATCTAATTATAATATTTCTTGAGTAAAATGAGAAATTCGAATTTTGAGGCATCCAACTTGTGTCCAACGTTTTTAATTATTATATAATTTCCTCTCATTTAATTTTTCTGAATTCCTTTATAGTCTCGCAAGTAACAGTGAGACCTACAATGTCAGGAAGTCCCTACAAGAAAACCCTGAGCACCAGCCAATTGGCAAAGAACAGACTTGCCTCTGTATCGAACACATCACATACCCCTGAAGAAATCGAACGACTGAAGGTAACCGATCCCTGAATTGCATGTCAAACGCAATTAATCAATTTAAAAAACTAATCAATTCAATAATTTCATAACTTATGAAGGAGGATCAATTGATAAAATGTAAAAATACTTACGAGAATATCATGTTCGCGCCTTTGTCAATAATTTATGCTTATGATAATTTTCAAAAATGTTATCCTAAAATATCTTAAAATCTTCAATAATTTTATTTCAGCCTTTAAAAGAATTATATCATAAAAATTGCTTCTATAAACTAGAAGTCTGAAAGAGAGTGTATAATTTTAAAGATATAAAATGAGTTCAAAAAGATTTCAAAAGAAATGTTAAGAGATATTAAGGGATTTCAACGTTCGTTACGTCTGTGCACTATTATTTTTTTCAAAAAGTAAAAATTGTGAGAAAAAAACCGGGTTATGTAAATTTGCTCATATGTTAGCCCTTAAATTCCTTTATACAAACCCAACCAATAGACGAAGCGAGAATACTAGCTTCATCCCGTATCACACACTTCGAGACTTTAAGTTTATACATAGAAGCAGTTTCGATAGCCACCTCTCTTGTATAATAGGATGATTCAGCTATAAATGTTTGATCCTCTTTGACTCACACAAAAAATCCAAACTTTTCCATTCCAAATCTGCTTATCTCACCAGCCTTTTTTTTCACAGCCTTCATATAGCACTGAAGAATTGAACCAAGAAATGGCCACTTTGGATGGGCTCATGAAAGACCTGAATGCAATAACCGCATCCGAGTTCGAATGCTAAAGTGTGTACCTAAACCACGTGCCATTCCCACCGGGTCTACCTTAATCATGCATTTCTAATGTTAGTACCTGAGAGACGAATGTGGCATTCCACTAGCGAAACGTACTCAATATTTAATTAAGACTTTCGACTAAGTATTCAACATCCTACTCTATTAGGTAATATTCGAAAAGACCGAGGTACCTACACTTTTTTTATATACTAGAACGTTAAAAGCAAGCACTGAATTTTTAGAAGGAACGATCTGATTATTTATTACTATTATTAATACGTACTATTTACTATTACAGGGTGTCTACTAACTGAGAAAAAGCCGGGATTAAACCGGGAAATTGGTCAGCGAAAATTAGTAGACACCCTGTGCTATCATGGAATCATGCGGCCTAAATACTGTTCTCTCTGGTGCTAGCGTTGCATTTTTGCATTGCAAGCCGCGATAGAAAAAAATATCTGTCCTGGCATGATGACAGCCCAGTGAATAATCGTCTTTTGGAGAAAAATCCAATCGACAATAGCTTCTAATTTAAAAAAATGAAATTCACGTAAACTCAAAGTTATGTGCTTCTACCGATCCGCATGAATCGATCGCGATATTTAATCTGAATTGTATTCAGATTTTGCAGTTAAGACAAATATCGGGTCCTAGGACTAATTGTCTGTCCTGATAAAAAAAGACCGTCTTTTGTCCGCGCTTAGTGTGAAAGTGTGCAGGTGGCCTAAAAGGACTCGATTATTATTATTATTCGAAGTCCATGCATGCTTTGAAGAGAGGTTTTGCCAAAAGTTCAAAAGTGTGTGAAAAACCCTTATTTTTTTTTTTTTAACAAACTGAAGTCTTAACTGCCATTTACTTCGGACGTTATTGGCCCTAGAATTTAGACTGATGGATTTAAGAACTCCATGTTTTGATAGCTTTTTGTTACTGTAGACTGCCATAATTAGCCAGAGACGTTCGTAGCCAGAAAAGCTGCAACTGCCTTGTTTTTAAATTTAGTACAGCGCTCTTTCTCGTTCTAATGTTCCGAGTTTTTATAGCGAGAAAGCGCCCTGAGTTTGATTTACATAATTGGTTCTTTATCAGAGGCTGCATTCCCACAAATTACACATTTTTGTGTAATTGAAAGGAAAGTCCCTTGAAGAGTTCGAACGGCCTAAACAAAATGTCCCCGAGTTATTCTATCGGGAATTATTACTAGCAGCTGAATGAAAGCCTATTAAGTATAATTTAATATTTGTGTTGATATTATCAACTTGCAAAATCAAATTGTAGGAAAATGTTACATTTTTTGGGTTCAAAGAGAGAATATTCTCAATAATGTTCCATGTAAGTTACTTGAATTTACTGGAATTAATTGTATATTTATTTTATTAAAAATGTAAAATCTTCCCGCTATTTAATATTATTCGGTGTACTTTTCTTAAACGTAGTTACGTAGTAATGCGTTTGATCTCATTGAAAAGATTATTTTTAGAACATTTGTTCAAAATAGGCCTCGTTCAGGGTTTTATCACACTAATGTTAATCGAGCTTTTCCGTGAAAGCCGAAGCTTGTTGCGCACGATATTATCCTTTAAGTAAGAAAAGGAAAAAAACTTCCACTTTTATCTTCCGAGGAATTTTTCGAACGAATTTACATATAACAATTTTCAAACAGAAATTCTAACCATTTTTCTGATGTTCTTACAAAGTCTATTTCTAAGATGCAATATTTTCCAACGACTACGAGTTTTATAAATCATGTACCAAACTTTTGAGACATTTCCGATTTTCTAGAATCTCTTCTCGTCTTTTTATATCGATAGACTGGAAATCAGATTTTTTACAATTTGGATATAACGACTGCCAATTCTTGCATCCGTCGAATGATATTTTTTGTCCTCGCCGTGTCGATTTTTCTCTCTTAATATTAATGTACAAATGAGATTGAGGGAAGATAAACAAATGATCAAAAATATTCATGTTTATTGGAAATTTATACACGAATATATCAAAACCACTTAATTAACAATTCCCACCGATAGAGATTTTTACAGTTTTTCGGTAATGTTTTTTAAAGTTTAAATGCTTTGAGCTTTCCGATTCGAAGATATAATTATTATATTATAAATGCTAGCTTAAGAATTAATTTAGAAACTGTTTGCTCGGGATCTTTCTTGTATTTATGTTAATCTTATTTGTCCCGAACAATCAGCTCTTCTCGTTTATTTTTTATGTTTTTTTTTTTATATCATGAATCATGAATAACGAATATGTAATTTTTTTTGTTAACTACGACGTACTTTGTCAGTGGAAAAGACACTTGTGAATCTTTAAAAGAAGAAGCGCGCCAGCGAGGCCCGAGAATATTTTGTACCACAATAGTATGAATAACTTAGTTATGTATTTGCAAATTTGCATACCAGTGCGGAATTAATATTATTTATTGATCGTAAAAGTGCGCAGGGAGATTTGCGAAAGGCGATAGTGGGTCGATTGCTTTTCATCGTTTTTTTTTTATATCGATATTAACTGCCATCTTATTAATGAGTCAGTCATCCACATTCGCGAAAGTCGTTAAGCGACGATAACTTAGCCTTCGATCCGCGAAAACCCTTATGTACATAACGCGAATTACACCAGTTTATAAGATAATCGATTATTTATGTATACATATATAAATATTTAGATTTTAAGTCATTATCGAGCATGTATAATTATTATATTTGTACAATATAACAGCCATCCCCGAAAAACATTCATAACAAATGTGTGATAATATTTGTAAAACTCGATACCTAATAAACCATCTTACGTTCTACGAAAAACATTTTGAATTGTATTTACTTGTTCCTTCGTAAATTTACTATCTGAACAATTTTCTAATTCAAAAAATGATGCCTATCCAGAAGAATCATCAACTTCTGGTGTCTGAGCCCGAGGAGGAGAAGGAATATACCATTCAAAAGTATCATTATCTTTTTCGCCCCCACCAAGACGATGAGATTGACGACTTAGAGACCTTAAAGACGAAGATTCACGCAATTGAATATTTTGAATCGATTTAATGGCTTCATCATTCTTATCATATACTCTAACGACACCAGATGGATCGAAAGGATGTTGAATGGCAGTGTCTTCTTTCTTATAATCAATAGGCACAGCATGACGAACAAGTTTTTCGCGTTGAAACGTTGTGAAGTCCTCAGCACGAAAGTGTGCATTGCAGATCAACGTCCTCCACTTAACATTAGCTGGATCAATTCCTAAACAAAATTTTTTATTATAATTTCAATCGTAAAACACAAATAAATTTGAATTAATATTCTTTCTATTTATTAAGCTTCTTATTTATTTCTTTATTAATCCTCGTGGATTTTCTCAAGGAATTTGAAAATTCTCACAGATTTCCGCGAGAAATTTAAAAATCCTCGCGGATTTCACAGTCAGAAAATAATCCGAGAATTTCGTCCAGGATTTTTTTCAGTGGACAAAGTCAATAGGTTAATTAAATGCTCGAATATTTTAAAGCATAGAAAATAATATTTATATCAGATTTATATTACGCACCTGCATTTTCACACCATTTTAACCACCTTTCAGTGTTTTTTTTTGATGGAAAACAAAATAAAATAATGCCGGCGTCTCCTCGTCTATTCCTACAATCCTTGTAAGAACACAGATCGATAGCTTTACCAGCCATTGCTTTTCCTATATTTAATCACTTCAACAAAGATATCTTTGACTTCAATAAGGACTCAATAATTCAATATCAGGTATATTTATACTAAATATAATTAATAATAATCAAAACTTTAATCGCATTGGCACATGGTCCAACCAAAACACAACGCAGTCCAAGGCTGGCGGCACACACTTTTTTGGATCTTTTGCACGACGTATAAGATTTTCGACCAATCATAGGCATCCATTTCCAATCGTGAGCAAGAAATGATTGGTCGAGAACATGGGTCCATAGCGTCCATAGGCTCCAAGGATATGCTTGTAAGGTTATGTTTTTGTCGATGTTTTATAGTTGTTTAGTTTTGTGATGTGTTTAGTAGATTGACATATTAAAGTGGTAGATTGAAGAATTATATAGAAAAAGTGTAAGCAATATTTAAATGCATATTCATTTTGAAGAATTCATTGAATTTGGAGTCATATTTTTGTCTAGAAATTGCATTTTTCAAGATTAACAAAGAAGTTCGGCTTTTCTTTTGGAGCAGTTTTTTAAGCATCTTAATGCATTTTTGATATACATATTTCCTGAGTATTTTTTCATTTAATCAATTATATTATTGTTTTTGTTTCTTTTTTCTCCTTTACAGTATTTTGTGAATTTTATTTCCTTTGTCAACGGCGTACCTAACCTCTTTTGTCAATTTCACCACCTTCGATTTTTTTTAAATATCTAATAGAAAACAATTTTCTCCTAAAACCCTTAAACTCTCTTGAAATATTTTGAAATTCCTTAAAATCCACTTTAAAGTCTCTTTTAAATTCCTTTAAATTACCTAAATCTCTTAAAATTCCGGAGAACGCTTTAAATTTCTATTAGTTATAAATGAATTTTTATTTCAGACCAATTGACAAGATGTCGATGCTTTACGGAGGAGATGAAATCGGAGCTCTAGTCTTCGATTTAGGACATCATTCCTTAAGAGTTGGCTATGCTCAGGAAGACACGCCAAAGGCAGAAATTCCAGCAGTAGTCGGTATCGGAGAGGATGCCAACGGAACAGCGGCTACTGTTGAACCAATGGACATTGATGACAAAAAAGCTGACAACAATGTCTGCCAATCAACTCCAAAATATTACGTAGACACAACGACACTTCACGTGCCGCGAAAAAATATGGAAGTTGTCAGTTACATGAAAGACGGCATGATCGAAGACTGGGATCATTTCGAAAAAGTAATGTAGCTAATAATGTATTACAATGAAAAAAAGAAACAATAGTAATAGAACTAATAAAGAATTATATTCATTCTTCAGGTTCTCGACTACACCTACTCGAAAGTAATTCAATCCGATGCAGAATATCATCCAGTATTATTTTCCGAATCTCCCTGGAACGTTCGCAGCAAACGAGAAAAACTGACGGAGTTGATGTTCGAAAAATACAACGTCCCAGCGTATTTTCTAGTTAAAAATGCAGTCTTGGCTGCATTTGCTAATGGAAGAGCAACAGGAATCGTCGTCGATAGTGGAGCGACTCACACCTCAGCAGTTCCAGTTCAAGATGGATTTGTTCTGACACAAGCAATAGTCAAATCTCCCCTCGGTGGGGATTATATCAGCATGCAGTGCAGGCAACTTTTACAAGTTAGTTAATTTCACTCATAAAACAAAAAAAGTAATAAATTTACTCCTTCGACTCGTAAAATTCCTTAAAATTTCTCAAAATGCCATAAAGTATCGTAAAATCCTAATAAATTTCATAAAATTCTTGAAATGTTGTGATATCCTTTCAAATTTGTATTGGAATATTATTAATTGTATTTGTATCTTAATAGGACCAGGACATCGACTTATCGCCAGCTTACATGGTTGGCAGCAAAGAAGTTGTGAAAGATCACGACAAACCAAGATGGGTGAAAAAGAAAAACTTGCCCGAGGTTACAAAGTCCTGGCACAATTACATGGTCAAGAAACTTATTCAGGACTTCCAGGCGACTTGTCTTCAAGTTTCAGAAACACCCTACGACGAGAAAATTGTATCTACGGTACCTGCTGTCCAATACGAATTTCCAACTGGCTACCGCCAGGTAAAAATAACCGTTATGCTTATCGTCTGATATGATTCATAATTTTATTTCCGTTTAACAAAAATGCATTAAAAAAATTTTTAAAAATGCATTAAACCCATTTCTTCTTTATTTCAGGACTTTGGAAGTGAGAGATTTAGAATACCAGAGGCTCTTTTCGATCCGAGCATGGTGCAAATGCGAGGAGGAATGGTGGGCAACACAATGCTCGGAGTTGGTCACATTGTGACGACCAGTGTTGGAATGTGCGACGTAGACGTCAGACCAGCTCTCTACGGAAGTGTCGTTGTCACAGGTGGAAACTCTTTCATCCAGGGCTTCCCAGAGCGTTTAAATCGAGATCTTTCGATGAGGATACCGTCCAGCATGCGACTAAAATTAATTAGTGCCAACGGCTGCGCTGAAAGAAGATTCGGTGCCTGGATCGGTGGATCCATTTTAGCATCTATTGGCACATTCCAACAAATGTGGCTCTCTAGTCAAGAGTACGAAGAAAGCGGGAAGAGCCAAGTCGAACGAAAGTGTCCCTAAATGCCAAAAACTTTTCAGCACCTGGAACTATTCAACGAATTTTCATTTTAATATGTCTGATCTTGGAATCACCATTTATGGTCGAATTCGTTTCGACGTGGATCCGTTTAGGGTTCCGTAATCGACTCCGATTCTTCAAAGGAATCGATTCTCAGCGCTCGATTCCTTCGAAGAATCGGAGTCGACTCCGGGATCCCTAGATCCGTTCATTTTTCCGCAATATGGATTAATTATTTTTTTATAAGCCTTGACTAGTAATGATTGATTATATACCTAGTATTATGTATAAAAATTATAAAACGTGTATTGCTATCTAATTATGAATATAACAGTTTACAGTCCATTATTCTGGAGTTTTTTTACAAGTTTAAGAAAAATCACAAGAATGGTCCCCAGCCTATGTACATCTGGCAAAGATTGTCGATGCTCGTAGCCTCAAGAATTAGAAGATTCGTTTGTCCTTCGACTCTGAGGTACAAGCCGATGCTCTCAAAATTTTTTTCCCTTTTTCCTGGGGATCTAACGTGGCCCTTTAAACGTTCCTTGATGTCTCTTATTTGTAAGACAGCCTGAGCATAAGGATTTGATTATTTATTGATCTTATTTTAAAGGATCTAAAGAAATATGCAAAAATAAATGTTTACCTTTTCGTTTGTTTTTTCATCAGAGTCTCCAAGTTTTGGCAGTGTTGATTGTTCACTCCAACTAACGAGAGGATCGTAAACAAATGGAGTCAAAACACTGATAAGAGTCGTGGTCTGTTCTCTTAAAATTCTCATTGTAACTTCACAAGAGCGTCTAAAAGGTCCTTCATACTTTAAAGGTCCCATTGCTTCAACCATATTATGAGTTAATCGAAAAGGAACTCGTTCTGGATACTCGAAAGTCTCGCCCTAGAGATCAGCGTACAAATATTTTAAAATTAATTTCAATTTCTTCTAATTGGAAGGTTCAAACTTAAAATATTTTAATTAAGTATTTGTGCAACTGAAAAATTAGAATATTGGGTTTGTAATAAAATGGAAAGAAGTAATTACCCGATTGAACAAACAATTGAAATCAACATGAACACAGTCGCCCGATTTCGAATCGAATAAAATATTTTCTCCGTGACGATCTCCAAGTCCTAAAATGTATCCTACCATCGACATTACTGCTGTCGTTCTGATGTAAGCTGTACGAGCCTCATACCTGTTTTTTATTTGAAAAAAAATTAGTAATGAGTATTGTCAAACAAAAAGATTTAAAGATTTAAGATCAAATTGAAAAAGTGTTCAAATTATAAAGTTTCCAAGTCTAAAGTTTTCAAACTTGAGATGTTTTTAAATTTGAATTTTAACTTTTGAATGTTACAAATTTCAATCTTGGATCCATTTTACGTAAATTTGAATTTTGAATGAAAATTCAAATGCTTTTTAAAACCTCTCTAAAAATTAGAGTTTTCAAAATTAAACTTACCACCCATATGGATCTGGAAATGATAGTCGAAACCATTCACTTAAAACTGGTGGATGTAGTGGTAGCAACTTTTCCAGAAAAACATTCTTCTTTTTGGTGAGCGGTTCTTTAGGTTCTAAAAAATAAAATGTGTGATTTTTTTATAATAAATAAATTATTAATTAATTAACAATAATTAAGGAAGATGGTTTGTAAGTAAGATATTTTTTTAACAATAGGTAGAAAAATCTGCTTTGAGGTGCTACTTACTCACGATGAAATTTGCCAGTTGTTTACTTCCAACTAGGATTTTTTTTTCTTTGTAGAGCTTCATAATGATTGGGCGAAGACCGACTAAATTTGGTACCCATTCTATCAAACCACATTCTTCATTTAGCGGCACAACACTCTGTAAACAAATTTTTGTTAAAGTTTAAAAAGCTCTAATTTTAAGTTAAATTAAAGCTTATATTGATATCGATAACGAAATATCGGTATTTTCGCTTTGATATTGCATCACTAGTAAATAATACATACATATGTTCTAATATAAAGTCTCCTCTGTCTTGATTCTGGATCTTTTTGAAGGTACTTATTGACGATATCGTTGAACTCCATCAACCTGAAATCTCTTCGAAGATCATCTTTTGGCTTACACATGAAAAGATAATTTTTTCCATCCGACCCTTTTAATGATATCCTTCTTGGTCGTTGAAGCGACGGCATCAAATTTACTTCTTCTTCGATCCCTACTATCTTAACCCAGTCTCTATAAATAAATAAAAATAATTGATTAGATTTTATAAGACGAAAGAACGAGATTAAATTTAAACTTATGAAAATCGAATTCTCACCTAGAAAAAGGCTCGTGATTTTTTAGCGATTCTCCTTTCAAAGGAAGATGAAGTTTCCTCAATTCTAATGTTGGCATCATTATTGCACTGAATCTTGGATTTCTTAAAAGATCTGGCAACTTTGCTGATAATTTGCTAACAGTAGTGGTGGATTTAGACTGAAAAGAAATAATATTCTAAATTTCTGCAGGCATGAGGATTGATTTTAGAAATTAAAAAAATATATTGATTACCAGAGGTACTGCGTTATTCGAAAGCTCAATAAGTTTTGCCCACAGCTCACGAAAATCGTTCACGAGTTTCTTCATCTCAGTGGTCCTCATTTTTTCATGATGTAATATCTCCGCGCAGCGATTTTTACGCATTGAATAGGCAGACTGATAAACAATATTAATCATTATTAATATTTTAGAAAGTTAAAACTACGTTATCTAAATTTAATATAAAAATAAGCTTACGTTGTCAACCGAAGCCATCATCCAAAGACAATGTTGAGGGTGAGCGACGATTAATTTAACAATAATTTTTCGTAATATGACTTGAACTTCCTTAGATGGATGACAAATTCTCGAGACGAGTTGACTAAATGTTGTGAGCCATGCAAAAGTCGGTAGACTATCCATAAATACTTCTGTTTACAAATGTAATGAACAAAATTGAAATATATATAATCTCAAAAAAAGCGATAATCACTTTCAGTCGTCACAGTAACTATTGTCATTTAAAAAAGTAAAAAGGTGATTTTCTTCATAAAAATAGGTGAGAAATAGGTGACAAAAAATTGAATAATTCCAAAGTGTGATAAGTACCTAGCATGTTTGTCATTTTTATCAAGCCGTCAGTCTGAGTTCCCAGAACAGTACCGGCTTTTGTACGTTTTTGTGTCCGGGAGGCAAACTCCAAATAAATTGTTAAAAGTTTCGGCATTGATTGATGAACGTATTTGCAGCCAAAAATTGCGGATTTTGCATAATAGTTCATCGTGTGCACTTGCATATCCCTGGAAGAAAAAAATTCTTATATACCTAAATCTAAAACATTTAAATAAATACAAAATTTAAAATATGAACTAAAGTAAATCCATTACCGTCCAAGGACGTCTTTATCATCGTCCGACATTAAATCAACCAGAGACTCGTAATATTGAGCTATAGCAACGTAACTTTTTTCCCAAAATCGCCACACTTCCACCGTTTCTTTGAAATTTTTTATATTCGTGTGTGTGTCCACATTCAAAGTCTCGTGATTATATTTCGCAAATAGAAGTTTTGCCTAAAAAGAAGTAAATATTCATACAAAAAATAGATTTACTGATTGTAAATTCTATTTTGAAAATAATAAAATGTCATCTTGTAAATTTCTGTTTCTAATATATTTTTAACAATATTTTCTTAAAATATGTTAGTCTTCAATCATTTCATTTCAGTCTCAAAAATAATCCAACCATAAAAACTGCTTTTATAAGAATTGAAGATATTTCAAGAGATTTTCAAAGATTTTATAGAATTCAATAAATTTTAGAAAATTTCAAGAGATTTAACAGACTGATATTATTCAATTTAAAAGAAGCTTATTCAATATATTGCAACCTCCTTTTTATGAAAAGAAATAAGGAATTACTTTAGCACACTGCTTTCTTTCGTCAGTAAGTTGATCTTGTGGCGCTTTCTTATACGTCTCCATGGGTTGAAAATACTGATCCAAACAGCGCTTCAGAGTTGCAAACGCATGTTCCTGGTTTCCCTTTTGCCAATACAATTGAGCTTTCTCTATACAAACATCTTGAGGACGACATTTTTCTTCCGCGGAAAGAACATACATATAAGCTTGTTGATACAATCCAGCCTTCCTAGCAATCTTAGAACTCTTTAACCAAATCTTTCCAATTTCTCCCTTCAAGATAGAATTCTCGGTATTGTTCTTTTCCAGCTGATATCGAAGTGCTAAATCCAAAGTAGCCCTTCGCATACTTAAAACAAATTCAACACCTCTCGATGCTTTCACCAACTGAAATCGTTTATCCCACTCTTCAAAAATACTCG
Source organism: Synergus magnus (assembly GCA_032275165.1). NCBI lineage: Eukaryota > Metazoa > Arthropoda > Insecta > Hymenoptera > Cynipidae > Synergus > Synergus magnus. Next base: position 8,948,970 of record JAUESH010000043.1, on the reverse strand, counting down.
GCACAGTTTCGACGTTTTCCGACATTTTTTCAGTCGCTTTTTCAAATTCATTTAGTATATGCAATTTCATAATATAGGAATAACTATGCTCGTAAGCACCAGGATGAGATGCTGCTGCTAGTAAAGATAAAATCCTTTTCTTAACAGATACCAAATTAGGTTTGACGCTGTTTTTAAGGTCTTCCAGGAAATTGTGTTTCACGTTCTCAATCTCGTCAAGTTTTCCAAAGTGAGCGAGTCTCCAAAAACTTTCTTGTTCAACCAGCAATGGTTCCAATTCTGTTCTATTTTCTAAAACTCCTTTCGTAATACTCATCGCAGTAAAAGGCTGATTAAGATTAAGATAACATTGAATCATTCCCTGCAGATATTTCGGTTCCGGTCCTTTTTTCTTGACGATTTTTTCATAACAAGTTGCAGCATCTTGGAATTCTCCACTGATCTCGTGAGCTAAAACCAATTGTTGAAGAGATGGGCACTGATCTTGTGATGCCAAAACACCAGAGATACCATCCGGCTCATCAAGCTGCAGGTATATTTTAGAAAGCAAGTCTCGTTCCGCTGAGTCTGAGAGAGCTTTTTTGCTGAGAGCCATGTGTTCTTCAAAATACATGAGAGCACGATGATATTCAGAGGATTTGTAGCAACCTTGAGCAAGGATGAGCCCGTTGAGTTTCTCACAAAAGTTCTGAATCGATCTGTATTTCTCGTCTTTATTTAAGCGACGCTCTCTAAGCCACCTTTGAAGATGTTCAAGTGTTAGGAAGATCACTTGAGAACATCTGACTCTTTTAGCTTCGTCCGAAACTCTAGTACTAGCTGATTCTGTATCGAAGGGTCTCAAAGGTCGATTGTTCATTAGTTCTTTATCTGTTGTCGATTGCTCGTTACCTGTTATGACAGTTAACATTTCCTGAGAAATTTTTGTGCACTCTGATTCTGATCCGTTCGCCACTATGTGCGCTGGAAATTATTTAAATCTGTTTAAAAAGTGAACAGTGCTACGGAGCGAAAAAATATTTCATTTTAATATTTGTCGAATAAATAGAGGAAATTGAATTTTAAGCTAAGAACATTAATCCGACAACCTTAAATGCATTAGCAATGAGATTTGTATTCTTTACAAAATTAAGTCTAGAGTTTAAAATTGTTTAATCAAGATTAAATAATTCATAATATCTTGTAAGACCGAGTTTCATTTTAAGTGATTGGATAGATTTTTCTACAAAAAATTAAAAAAGTTTTACAGTTTTATAAAAAAAAAAACTTGCCTACAATATGAGGAATAACAAAAACAACTGTTCTCACGTCTCGTTTAAAAGCCGGTGTTGAAGTCGTCAGTATGTTTTTAAGAGTAGGATCCTGAACGCTTCGCGACATGCTCATTACCCAATTATAAGCCCATTTTTCAAAGGTGGTTCCCATATCGGTCCTGAAATTTAAGAAATATATTTACATTTGCTGGTAAATTTGCTAGTTCAGAATCAAAAACGTACCCGTAAATCGGCTGAGGATATTCATTTTTATTATGCAGAATCTGGATCACGTAGTGAGAATTCAAGAAGGGATAAATCATCTCCTGGACTGTGAAAGGCATACTTTCCCAGTAAGAGCTTTTCGAGGATTTCGGAGAAATCTCGTAGGCCTTCAATATTTCCTGTATCGCTAGAGAAAAACAGTCTCTGTCTTGGGTGTTTTTCTGCATCTGGAATCCTCTTGCGAGTTCGATAAGCACCTCACAAGCGAACTCTTCATTTGTATCAGAAATAAATTTCTTATCGTCTCTAGATACAATTCTTCGAGGTAGAAGACTAGGTTCCACAGCTCCAAGTTCTCCGAGACATTCTCCATAAGCCAATTGAATTGCCTCATCTTTATCCCTACATCCAGCCATAAATGCATCCAAAAGTTCAAGAATCAAAGGATGAACGCTTGAGTTACTGAGAATCAGTTCGTTAAGTTCACTTCGATGTCCAGCAAGAAACTTCTTTAAGTGGTTTAAAGCTCTTAGACGAACGTTATCCGTTTCATGTCCTATACGGCTCAGCCACGATTTGAGCTCTTCTTTAACACTTTCTGGTCTTCTTCGCCGGATGCAAGTAGTCACGATATTCGAAATATGTCCAGAAACATTGAGGTCTTCAATAAAAAACAATTCAGGAATATATGGCGATAAGGCTTCCTCGTTTTTGACAATCAAATACTCCAGCATTTCGTTTGTTTCTTTGGGATAACTTTCTAGTAAAGGTACAACTGAAGAGAAAATCGTTGGTAGCAAAGGTCCTAGGTCTTCTATCAAGGTACTGAAAATCAGAAATCAATTTTACTTTTATAGAAATATCTTTCAGATTTTAGAAAGATTCAGTGTGTCTACTAATTTTTGCCCACCGAATTTCCGGTTTTTCTCGATATATTGAAAAATCTTCAGGAATTTTAAACCTTCCATAGAATATTAAGGATCCTTATTTTTATTTAAAAAAATAGAAATACAAAAAAAAAAAAATGATTTTTTCAGCCCATCCCAGTTTTCCCGATTAATAGACACCTTGTCTTAGATACCCTTCATATGTTATTAAATTGGAAAAAAAAGTTTTTGACCTACTTTCGTAGAAAAGCATTCCAGGCTTGATAAGATAATTTTCTAAAGCCTGGTCTTTTAAAATCGAGAAGCATTCTAAGAGTTGCAATGATTTTGTAGCGAAGAGGAGTAATATATTGAGGTCCCATAAAACTCATCAGAGTTGCTAAAGAAGCAATTGCACATTGCTGAGTGTGCTCGTCTGACACTTGGCCGATATTTACCTCCAAAGCCACCAAAACTCCGTGTAAAAAAGGACTCAGATATTCAGTCTAAAAAAATGAAAAAAGTAATACATTTGAAGGCTTGAAAACCTATTCGATCTCAGGACAATTTGTTTACTCACAATTTGTTCCTTTGTATCAAATTCTATCCGGACTTGCCCATTGAATCTGGACATTACTCCGAGTGAGAAAATCACTTTTTCTCTTTGCGCGTGAAATTGCAGGAATAATTCACTGAAAATGTCCTATGAATTTTAAAAAATAAAACCAGAATTAGAGATTGGAAAATTAGGATTATAATTCATTTAAATTCCCGGTTACTTCCTAGTTTTCTCGGTTATTAGACATTCTGATTACGATTCAGATTTTATACTTACCATGAAAGATCTGCTTATCAAATACTGCATATTACATTCGGTGATCTTTGAAACGAGTTTTAAACATTTTTCACCAATAACTGGATCATCGTTGAGAAAGGCATGAGCGCAAATGTGCTGGATAAAAAATATATTTCAGAAACTGTGCACAATTATAATCAAAAAGCTTGGGTTTAAAAACTCAAAATATAAAAAACTGTGATAAGTTCTTTAATTAAAATGAAATACCTGAAAGTGATCTTTTAACATCTGCGCTTCCTCAACTCGATTTGGTTCGGCGACATCTTGAAGCAGAGAAATCGCTTTCGGCGTTTTTACAATGTGAGGAATTAAGAAGCTAACTGCGTGGTGAACATCTTTTCGTAATAAATGTGAAGAACCTTCATATCCAACACATTTGGCGACTCGATGAATCGTTGATGCCATATTATATCCATAGTCAATATAATTTTGCACTGCCATATCCATCATCAGCTAAAATTCCAAATTGTATACCAAATACAAAACTCAATTTCAAAGTAAATTAAAATTTAAACATTTTTGACATGCAGTTTCGATTTATATGCTACCTCAATAAAATGTATCCGATACCGAGTGTACATCTCTTTAGGTGTTAATTCATAAAACATAGCCACTTGTTCAAAAGCCACAGTTGCAAAAGCCACTTCTCTTGATCCTGAGAGAGGATGTAATATCGTCAAAATAAAAAGACTCAGAATTCTCCTTTCTGTTAAATGAAGACGAACGCTGAAATAAAAAAATTAAATCTCAACAAAACGTAGTAAAAAATAATTTTCAATTTCAATTTTCGCTCTCTTTTTTTTCTTACCACGCAAAGTTTTTAGCAGTCAATAGCAACTGGAAATGCAGGAAATAATTTGAATGATCGATCGCCTCTACCATAGAATTGCCTAAAATGTCAACAAAAGAATCTACGAATTCATCCAATTCATTTGGCACATCATCTTCTGAAAGGATTCGAGTTTGTCGTAGCTGAGCGATTCTGTTTTGCAGCAAAAACCCGATTACATTACCAACGTTATTGCGAATATCAGAGTTATTATCATGTATGTATGGCAACCACAAGTTGGAAATTTTATTCGTATTAAAATTCTTAATGTGGTTTGAAAATCGAAGGAAATTTTCTGACATTCGAAGACGAACTTCCAGTGATACTGAAGTCATCAGCGATTCAAAGAGAAAGGAAATTATCGTTTCGGATTTTGAAGATAAATTGTAGATCCTTGAATCATTTCCATGCTCTGAATTATCACAAGCGTCGCATTTTATCACGAGGTTGGATTCATTCCAAGATTTTCTAAACAAATTCAGATCAGACAAAAAATATTGTTAGTTATAAACAAATATATTTAAAAGTTCAAAAGAGTATTGAAAAAAGGAATTAAAATACCTGATTAATGTTGCACATTTGGAGAAAAGACAAATCAATTCGCCTAAAATTTTTGCAACAGCTTCATGAACTTTCAGCGACTTGGAAGAAATTGTTGAATGGACCAATTTTAAAATGTCTTCTACTCTTATATCGTCGTTCATCGATAATAGAAGACAATTCCTTTGGATTAAAAACATTACATAAAAACATTTTTTTTTTAACTTTTCGAAACACAGTCATCATAGATGATTTTCTTTATAAAAATAAATGATAAATAGGTTTTTAAGGATTTCAAAAGAATTCAGAAGACTTAAAAAACTGCACTTGTCAAATAAAAATATTTTCAGCTTTAAAAGATTAACTTTCCTTATTAGTTTATTAACCCGGAAAAGTTTTTTCATGTCGGAAATGACCTGAAATTAGCCTATAATTCAAATGTCAATAATTTCTGATATGATTCAACTTTATCAAATGAAAAAAGGTGAAAAAACTCTCAAAATATGCGAAACAGATGAAGAAATTTAAAAACTGGGTAAAAAAAACGTGAGTAGGTGACGGCCGGTGATGACTGTAAACATACTTTAGCTACCACCAGTCAGCTATTTTTGAAATAACTTACGAGATACTAGCAACAGTAAATTCGACATCAGGATTCGAAATGCACTCCTCTAATAATTCTAAACGAGATTTTCCATTTCCATATCGACAAACGGTATCCAAGCATTTAACTTTCGTCTTAAAATCTAGTGAATCGGCTATTGATTTTAAATCGTTATCGACTTCCATTGACTCTGGAGACTTTTTAATCCAAGGTAACGATAAAATCTGTTGGATATTTTCCTTGTTTGATTCACTATGAGCCATCAATTGAATTAAACACTGGAAGACTAAATTATTCGATTGGGAATTCAAATCATTTAAATTCTCTTTAAAAAAATTCAGCATGAATTCCATGTCTTCTTCGTACAATCGAGCTTTTATGTTGCGATCTGCCAACCAGAAATCTAACAAACTTGTTGACTCTAAGAAAGAGACAATCTGAGAATAGTTTTTCTTGGGAAGATTTTTAATAAATACTGCTCGTAAACTTTCCCATAATTTACTGTCGTTCGTGACTTTTATAGGTTCTTGATTTGAAGAATTATTCTGCAGGTCATTGAAAATATAGTGCATGAGAACTGAGTTGAATTTCTAGAATTGAAATTGAAAATTGTTATTGTTTTAATACAAAAAAAATTAATAATAATTTTTTTAAAATATAAAATACAGACTGGAAGATCTTCTGAGTAGTGAATAAATTTGTTGAGGCACGAAATGTAGGATCTGGGATTATTTTTGAGATACTGTCCAATTTTTTCGTAGATTGTTGGTTCCAATTCCCTTCCTGTTAAAAAACGGTTGATAAAAAAGATTAAAATATTTTAACATAAGATTTTTTTAAATTATCATAAGCATAAAATAATGACAAAGGCACGCACTTTAGCGGGCAATAATATATATTGTCAAAATATTTAAAGTTGATCTGAAAACATAGATCATTAGAAAGAAATTAAATTAGTAAATATTGTATGTGTACCAAGAAAGTTCTCAGCTATTAGATCTACTAATTCAAAACAGAGATTCGTTGTATCTAGAGATGGGTTTATCAACTTTATGAGTTCAGAAAAGACTTCCGAATATTGCAATAATGATTCACGTGAAAGTATTCCTTCTCTGCTCCAAGTTGGAATTGTGTTAACGATTTCTATAACATATTTTATCAATGTTTCCATGTCCTGAAAGAGAAAAAGAAAAAAATCAATCTAAAAATTTCTTCAAACGGAGGTAGGTCGCCTAATTTTAACGAAAAATATTTATTATTGCGAACGTATAGCTGACAAAACTGAATTTGCTCTTATGGTAATTACCGCATGCCCTCAAGTATATTATTGAAAAAAAAGTATATTTAAAATTAAAAAATACCTTTTTGTTTACGAGGTTAATGTTAATAAATTGAATGAAGACCTTGAGAGGTAAAATTTTAACTTCGGGTGAAAAATTCACAAGAAATCTCATTGTTTTCTCCCAAAGGGAAATATGATCCCACATAGAAACTCCAGATTTTAATACTATCTAAAAGAATGTAGATCATTTTTATAATTAATTATATACAATTTTTTGCACAAATAAAAACTAAATTCTCATGCAAATATTGATTTTTGTATCTAATCAAATTAATTTTCGAAGTACCTGCAAAAGTGATCTTTGAGTCAAAGCTACAAATTTGATAGCGACAGGAAAAGGCTTCAGATCCAAATTATCGATGAGATTTCTTTCAGCTTTAAATTTATGTAATTCGAGTTTTTTTCCTTCTTTCGAGAATTCATCGAAGTTCAGTAATTCTGCAATAAATACAATCAACATTTCAATTTTTCAGATTCCAATATTAGAAGTAATGAATTAAAAGGAGATAATAAAACCAATTTACCATCCATTATCGCAAGATATTCAGATATAATAAAAGAGTGCATTGGAATTTCATTTCGAGAAAGGACTTTTAACATTCTTGCTTGCACTTCGATACTGTGCTCAAGTATTTTGTCGTTCTGGGAAGAGCCAGTTATGTGAAACATTACTCCAAATAACCATGTCGAAAAAGCTGTAAAACAAAATGAAATAAAACAAAAAAAAATCATTAGAAAAGTATATTAGGCTGTTGGATTTAACTTCTAACTATAAAATTCTAATTTCTCATTTTACTCAACAGATTAAAGAGTTATAGTTATCTTTGCGTTTTGTAGGCAAACTCTTACGAAATAGAAGTATGCCTATAGAGCCAAAAAACGTTTACTTTTAACACTTTTTTCGTAAAATGAAGAATTTGAAATCTAGTCTCAAAATTTCATTTCTTCATTTTACATAAAAAAGTATTAAGACTAGCAAGTTTTTCGCTCTGTACCCAAAATTCTATTTAAAAAATGCGTACCGCTACAGAGCAAAAAATATCTAATTATAATATTTGTCGAGTAAAATGAGGAAATCAAATTTTGAAGTAGAACATGAATCCAATACGAATTTTGAGGTTAGAATTTGGATCCTTCGTATATATACCGCTCTTCAAAAATCAAAATGAGAAAAACTTACCTGTGTATCGTTTTTGTAAATCTTCAGAAACAGGACCACTTCCTGTCGAGGGCACTAAAATATTGCTTAAATTTGCTCGTAAAAAAGCTTCCAAAAAAGAACGAACTTGTTCCTTTGTAGTTTCTCTTTCCAGTTCCGAGACGATATTAATTACAGGAACGTAAATAATTTTCCACATATCCTCGACAGTTGTGACACTACATTCAAAATCTTCTTCAGTACTTAAGTCTAATCATTTATATCGACTAGATATAAATTATTAATTCATTTTTGAATATAATTTTGAGTTTAATTTCTAACCTGCTTTCAGGATCTTTTGTGTTTTCCTCCGTTGGTACCGACATTTTAGGGGTTTGACAATATTACTGTTCTATGAATCCTATATAAGATATTAGATTATAAAGAAAATCGGTATAACTCAACACAACACAATATAAATACATTTTTTAAAGAAAATTACATTTCATCACATTGTTCCGTTGACCGTTAATAGCGCGCGCGTACTTTCAGAACAACCACGTGATAATGATGGGATTGGTTGAAGACGTTGAAATGGTTGAAGTTAAGTGAAGTGTGAAGTTAAGCAGTAAGGTTGAAAATTGAAAATATTTAAAAATGAAAATAAATAAGCAGTTTAAATAATAAATTACCTTATATACATAAATTAATAATAAAATTCAATTCTAATAATAATAAAATAGTTTTTTATTAATTTCGAATCTAAAATAACACAAAATAAGCTAATCTCAATCTGACATGAATGTGCATGCGTATACATGTTTTATGCAACTAGAATGTTTTGTTTCAGGATCTTTAGTAATACATAATCACTACAAATAACTAAAGAGATAAAATACCTAGTAAATTACTGTAAATAACCATATAATTTACCTTAAGTATTTTATTTACTCATCCTTGCCGCCAAAGTTTATCGCAAATTAAACTTTACTTACATAAATTTGAAATTCCCGCCATTGTTTAAGCATCACGACGTCCAATCAGATTTCGTCTATGAGAGTTTCCAAGAATTACGGACTTTCGGGTTCTCCGCTTGTAGATACGCGGGTTGTAATGTCAATACACGTCAAGTATTTGTCATAATATTGTAATGCAATCAATGACACACGTGAAATTACTTTTAATCGGATTTTCGGCTTCCACAGTAGAGTTAAGTATTTTATATTTTCGCTTGTTCTGATTTCCTCCCGTTTTGCTGAATTTAAGTGAAACGAAGTCTGAAGAGGTTAGAATATCATTCGTGTATAACTGAAATCTGAAAAGCGATATCTGGTAATGCAAATCGTGCATTTTTTCTGTAGTGTGCAGTGAAAAGTACAATGGCGAAGGCTGATTTTCCAAAAAGTCTCAGGGAGTTCGGTTATGACTTCAACGAAAGTAAGTATTTGATAAATTTATAGCGTCCATATTTGTGTTTATCGCTCATTAAATCTCCAAAAGTATCGATTGCACTGTAGGTAAAAGCACTGCTGGTTCTACTTATCGTACTTATACCATCAAATTACTATTTTCAATACTTTACCATAAGAGCAATTTAGTTTCGCCAACTTTACGCTCGCAATAATACATATTTTTGACTAAAATTAGACCATTTACATTTACCTCAGTCTGTATGAAACGAAAGTACATGGCCTAGTTTTAGGAGAAAATATTTATTATTGCAAGCGTAAAGTTGGGGAAACAAAATTTGCTCTTATGGTAATTACCACATGCCCTTAAGAAAAGTCCTCTAAAGAACTTAATTTGAAATTAAAATAAGCTCTTCATAAGTAAATATATACCACAGTTAATAATTTTTTTTTTATCAACAGATGGAAAACTTCGAAAATTAGACCCAGTTACTGGCCATACAACTAATGAAAGTTTTGACTTTAATGTATCTGATGATCCGGATTACAATCAAAAACATTACGAAGCTTTAGGGGAGGTATGTATTTTTTTTAAGCAATATTCCAAGAATAATAGCTCTCTAAATTCCTGAATTTAGGGATAAATGAAGAATTTGTAAAATAACAATTGCATAATTTAATTAATACATAAGAAATAATTGATTAATTATCACTATTTTAAATATTTTTATTAATTTAAATAATTTCTTGGCTGGATTCGAGTTTTAACCTCAATATGCAATTTCCTCGTATTACTCGATAAATATTAGAACTATGTACCTTTTCGCTGTGTAGGCGTAATCTTTTTCGAAATATAAGTAGTGCTGCAAAGCGAAAAAATCTTTACTTTTAATGCTTTTAATACTTTTTCCACAAGACGAGGAATTCGAAATCTAACCACAAAATTCAATCTTCATTTTTCAAAGAACGTATTAAAACTAGGCATTTTTTCATTTTAAAACTCGTAACACTTAGAGCAGCTTAGAGTTAACATAATAAAAAAAACAATATTGATTGCAGATTATCAATCATCATGTGTACGGCCTACTGGAAAAGGAAGGATTAAAAAGAATCCCTGTTCCAAAAGACAGTTCAGATCCAGTGGAGTTAAGAACATTTGTCTTCGCAAGTGAGGATTTTTTAGAAAATGATAAATTAATAGTTTTAATTCATGGTAGCGGCGTAGTCCGTGCTGGTCAATGGGCAAGACGTTTGATTATTAACGACAATCTTAACTCTGGCACACAAATACCTTATGTTAAAAAAGCCAGGGAATTAGGATATGCAGTAATTGTTTTAAACACAAATGACAACAATAGGATAGTAAATGGAAAGCAAAGAGAAATCAAGGTAATTAACAAAAGCGAAGAACATGCGAAATTGTTTATTCTATGTATAATATTTTAGGAGTAAACTAATAGTTTTGTTTCTTCTTTTAGGGAAGCGAAGATCCGCACAAACATATGGAGATTGTCTGGAAAGATTACATCCAGGATTCGAAAGCAAAACATATTGCTATTATAGCTCACAGTTATGGCGGAGTTTGTACTGTAAAATTCGTAAGTTTTTTCAATTTTTGCGTGCGAATTTCTCGGGCATTTTCTTTAATGTTGTTTATCTCTTTTTCCAGGGAATGAATCATATTAATGAAGTTAAAGAAAGGGTTTTCGCTATCGCTTTGACTGACTCGGTGCATGTTATGCCATCGAAAGGAGTTGATCATATAGTAAAGGTATAATCTCCCTTTGATTATTTATTTATATATATAATATCCGAAGTAAAATAATTACCATCTCTGTAAGAGTTTAGGAGTTTTTTTTAGAGCGCATGAACAGAAATCACCGTCTTGCAAATTTAGATTTATTTAAACCGATAATTAAACTTCATGTTGGAAGAAAATTGTTTCTTTTTTAACTTTTTTGAGATTCATAAATTCCGAACTAATTAAACAGTTAGAGATTAAAAACAGACAGTTATTGATTGGTAAGATTTACTCTTGATAACAGGAAATTTCGATAATTACATTATTGGAGACGCTAGGTAATTAATTAAAGTGCTACCATTTGTAAACAGGGAAGCGTACAGACTCGACGGTCTTTCGAAACTTGACTAGTTCGTGCAAATATAATCGGCGTATTTCCCATGGGACTGAATGATAACCGTCAGGCTGATAGATACGATAACAGATTTCCGTGTTTGAGCAAGCGCATTTGTGCGCGGTTTGATGTACTTACGTTCAGGTAGAGGTTCGCGAGTTACTATCTCCCATCGCATTCTATATAACAAAGGACTAATGTAATCAACGGGCACGAATGTCTATTTGTCCAATGCTGCCCGTTTTGAGTCAACATCAGGCGGAATTAATGCGTCCAATGTACGTTTACAAAATGACTGCATTTTGCAATAATTGACGTGAATCTTGATTCAAGATCTGTTTTGGTTGAGCTTCAATATTGATTGGTACCTCAACGTGTTTGCATTCCAAAATCAATTGGCTAATCGCTGTTGATACACTGATCACTTTGACCAGTGGATCAACAATTATACAACGGGTTTCGTCCTCTCATTCCTTCCTAAAGATAATTTTATATTGGAAATGGCGGTCAATCGCCAAGTACGGAAAATTGATGTACGGAAATTCGTAAGGATGAAAATTTAAAAAATATTTTAAAATTCGTTTTAATTCAGGTTTTGAGAAGTATTCCATTTTGACAGCTTAGTAGGGCACAGGAAACGTTAGGGCACCACCCTGTAGCAGAATGATGCGAGTTTCCTCGCGCTTAAAGGATTTCAAAGTATTTCAAAAGATTTCAAGAACAAATATTTTTCTTTAAAACTAGGCTTTTTAAAACTATTCTAAAAATTGATTGTTTGGACCCAAATAGTCACAGGAATATAAAAATTGCAGTGTTTTAGAAGGCGACAAGTATATAGGTAATATCTTGCAGTTAAGCGGCTTCTTTATATTATTATAGGACCCGATTTTCAACCACCTGTAACCGCAAAGCCACAAAGGGAAGACGCTACATCCGTACAGTGATACCGGTCGTTCCGATATCGAAGTATATCCTTCCGCATTATTCAAACCATACTCCTCGCACGTGCGCCTTTTACCGCAAACCACAAAATTACCTTAACTCTTAACTACCACACCTGTTTTCCTGTTCCCTTGCTATTAAACTCTAGAAGATGATTAGTAATTATTTTTGCTTTAAGGGGTCTCAAGTACAATTTTCAAAAAAGCGATTTTGTTTTGCACAAATGAATGTTCTGACATGTTAAGAATGTAAATCCATAAGTTTTAGAACGCGGATGAACTTCAGTTCAATGATAGTTGAATTTCAATGAAGTTTAATGATATTAAATTTTTACCTCATTTTTACATCTTTCTACAAAGATTTCGTGAAATCCTTTCAAAGTCTTTAAAATCCCATGTAATCTTCTGAAATCACTTGTAATTTCTTAAAATTCCAATAAACTTCATACAATCTCTTGAAATCGTGTAAAAGTCCTAAAAATCCCATGAAGTCACGTTACATTTCTTCAAATTTTGTTAAATCCTTTAAATTCCGAAAAAATAGACGCTTCCATTATTAATTGTTCTTGCAAGGTTGCCTGCGCACTATAATGTGCGTATAATATTGCTTGTGAAAAATAACTTTCCAATATGCTTCATCATAATGAGAGAAATCAGAACACCCTGTAGAAACCCTACTAAAGAAAAGTACGGGGTATGCTTGGGGATGAATGTCGTGCTCTGACAATGGCCGGTTCTCTCCTCTCAACTCTGGTTTGAGTGGAGTAGCTGCCGAGAGAAGTGGCTATCTGATGTAGCTTGCCAGGAACCTATATAACGCCCCTTGTATACCATCCTATTGCAGCGGGAGTCACTAATGTCTAATGGGATCCTTCTAGCCACTGAATTGTCTACGACTGCCACGTTGAGGTACTTAACTCCAGGTCTAATCACGAGTTGCACCGTATATCTGGTAGAGTTATTAACCACTCAAAAGTCATTTATTTTTAACATTTTTGCAGAACTTATCCCAAGGGACATTTCCACCAGGAGCGAACGATTTTTAATTGAAATAATCAGGGACACAGATCGAGAAAACCGGAAATTAGTCTTGAATTTTGAGTACCAGTAAATTGTCACGAGACTTTTATAGTATTTCCAATCTTTTTATAAAAAATTAGTTCCACAATCATCTTCAAAAATCTAAAATTGTTTTGTTTTCGAAAGAAAATTGTACTTAAGCCACAACCCCTTTCGCCTTGAATACTTTCAAGTTCGGGCATCTGGTAGTATTGTTTGCAGTACAATAAAACCGCGTGACATCTTCTATTAGCCTCTTTTGCAGTCAAGAGGTGATCCATGATATTTGTCCATCCAGTGGGGTAGAGTCAATAAATACCTTTGAGAGCTCTCTTTCAAAAGAACTCGATCGAAAGGCGGGTAATTATCGAATGTCAGTAGCTCATCATTCCATGTCATTGAGGTTTTATGTAGGGAAAAATATTTTTCCCCTTAGGGAAATTAATGCGTGGAGAAATATCCTCTTTGCAATAGTTTACTCATAAAAAGCACCCCATTCCAATGGTAACAGAAAGATTGGAAGGGTATGTATGATGATCTTTTTTGCACAAATTACAAAAAGTTCTTGTGCTCGTTATTGATCGTAATTCTCCCTTTAGGCAAATATATATCATGTGTACCTATTTATTAATATTTACTAGTCAAAAGTAGTGTGCGCTTTTAGTAAACTTGTTGTTTAAAAAAATTTGTTAAAATATCTTAAAATTCCGAGAACGTAGATGCTTCAATATGGAAAGACAGAAAAACAGAATTGATACATTATTATTATATAGATTGAAAGCAATTGAAACTGGAAACACAGGTTGTTAGTTTTAAATCAGACTGTATAGTACATTCCTTTCACCGTTAGCGACAACTCACAGCCACAATTCGTCTAAGTCACTTTGTTTCTTGAAATGTCAAAGATAATTGCTCAATTCGCCATGGAAGACCTTTTGTCGCGCCGTATCGCCAAACGCATTGCCAGATCATTGCAGCACTCGCCCCCCTGTGCCCCTCACTCTCGTATAGCAACTCGTATGTAGTAATTGCTCGACAGCGTTGATGGGGGTTGAGGCTGAGCGATTTGCCCATCTGTGGCATTGTCTCTTGTACAATGACACCACATGACTTCTTCTATTAGCCGTCTACATTACCGAGTGGTACTTTGGTACTTCACGACCGCGGGCAACTCTGCATGTGGCACTGTGGCATATCAATGACACTGTTTAATTTTCCTATTTTCGTTAAGGGATTTCTTCAACTACCAAAAATTCAATCGCCGCAACATAGAAGGGGGTATAGAATTTTTTGGTCTGAGCGCAAATGGATCCTAACAATGTAAAAATTACAAATTTAAAAATATTTATGATATTATCTCGAAGAGAGTGTATAATTTTTAAGATATAAAATTAATTCAAAAAGATTTCGATATATTTCGAAATATTTCAAAGAAAACGAAAAATTTCTTAAATTTCAATTCTGTTTTAAGAGAGAATGAAAATTATATGTTGCAGGTTGCTAGGAATTGGGTTTCTTCTGAAAAAGCACTGGATACACCCGAGCTTTCTTTAAGCGGAGATATAGAGCGAGTTTCATCAGGTACTTTAATTTATAAAACTAATCTACTTTAGACGATATAAATAAAATTAAAATTCTTAAAAATGAAAATGATAAAGTTTGGAATCTCCTTGGCAGGACATCATCTTGCCGATATAGTTTATATTATTTTATGGCTGCTAATTCGATTTATGGATTTAAACAGTTTTTAGAAGGGAAGGTTAAAGTAATTGAATTTCAATCGAAACTTAATGACTCAACGCTATGACAGTGTGCGAATTCAAAACAATTATTTACTAATAGAAGGCTATTTCAGGCGCCCCAATATTCCTTTTTAAATTATGATAATTATTTTCCTTTGAATTAGTGAATAATTTATTAATGCATTTTCTTTTGGATTATTTTGCAGGACACAGTGTACATGAGATGACGTCCTGGTCTTGCATCGAATCTCTCTTCAAGTACATAGATAATCAATATAAAAGCACAGTTGATAGGTCCGAACTGTAACTCTAACAAAGAAGTAATTTTTTAGCCTACCATTTTTTTTTAGATACGTGTAATTTTTTTTTAAAAACTACGATTTGAAGTATTTGTCTTTTCTCTTTTTATTGAATCAAATCCGAGAAGTCTTGGTGTTTTAATTTGTGTTTTACCAAGTTAAAGACATTTTTATGTCGCTTCTTAAACTAGAATTGATTAATTAAAATGTTATGTATAGGTTTATTTTAAGTTACGTATTTACATTTTACAATAAAAATTCTTTTCATTTTATTTAAAAAGAGTAAACTCTAGTATACTTGAAAGAAGTTTTCAAAATTCAAAAATGGTTTATTTTAAATGATGTACGATTCGTCCAACTATCTGCACAATTTTAATAT
>JAUESH010000043.1:8919875-8933253 GCA_032275165.1 Synergus magnus | reverse complement strand
TAATAGAATTTCAAAGGATATTAAAAAAAATTCAGAGAGTTTAAGAGTTTTCAACAAATTTTGTGATTTCACGTTTAAAACGTGAAACGTGTCATGTTGTGAGAATTTAGAAACAATGAAAAAGTGGGAAAATGAGAAAATAGGAAATTTATACGATTGATCCTTATTTCATCAAATAAAAATTAGGACGTGTACCCAATAGCAGAGCAAAGTCTAGCAGTCATGAAAGTGCCATAAGTTGGCATGAATGTTGCAACGCCACTGAATATAGCGTGCACAGACATCGCTGATATCAAGGCCCTCCGCCTTCCAAGACGATCTCCGAGACCTCCCCAGCAAAGTCCTCCCAGAGCGAGACCCAACAATGTGATGTTTCCTAGAAAAATTTCATGCATTAAATACAAATTACTTTACAGATTTATTTTATACTAGAATAATCAATCATCCGCGATACATGCGAGTAGTTTCCCGATGTCGAAAGAGAATTTATAAGGTTTTAAATACCGTAAGTTTTAAAACTTTTTTTAGAAACCTTTGCTTTTTAAGTCTTTCTAGATTTTTTTAAAAATCTTTCGAAATCTTTATAAAATAGTTGATTTTTCAACCAAAAAAATTTTCGGGAATTATTACATACCTAGCCATCCTTTTTCACTATCTTCTATACACAATTCAACTTCTGCACTTGGAAGAATGTAAGGTACAACAAAAAATTCAACTGTGTCAGCGGCAAGACTCAAGCCAGCATAGAGTGTAGCCAAAAGTTGAAAGTAGCCAACACCAGCCTGCAAGAAAAACAAAAATATTATGTGAATAATCCACATAATTACCAAGAAAATTGTGTAATTTTTATAAATCTGTCTACAGAACGAAAAAAAAAAAACATAAAATTATAATATTTGTTAAGTAAAATGAAGAAATTGAATTTTTAAGTTAGATTTCAAATTCTTCATTTTATGCAAATATTAATAAAATTAAATATTTTTTCGCTGTATAGCCAAACTTCTATTTCAAAAAAGAGTAGCTCTATAAAGTGAAAAAATGTCTATTTCTAAAATTTGTAGAGTCAAATGCAGAAATCGAAGTTTGAGATTAGAACTGGGATCCAACACCCTTAAACTCCTACAGGAATTATAAATACCCGTTATCGCAGAATCAAAAGTATTTTATCCAACTCAAAACAGATCTAAAGTGTCTAATGGAACCTAAACATGCAAAATTAAATACAATAATTCTTAAATAGTTACAAATTTTAAAAAACTGTACGCGGCAAGCTTTCTAAAAAAATAAAAAAAGGATAGATTTGTTAACCGTCATGTAATAAAATATTAGAGAACGCGATATAAAAATAAATCACAAAGGAGCTTATCACAAAGGCTTTCCATCGAACCAAATCCGGAGGGTAAAAAACTCAAAATCGGAGTAAGACAATAGCAAACGTCAAAACAATATTTACTGGGAAATCTTTGAGGTATCCGGGCACTTCTCGTGGCGCGTGTTTCGTTCGAATGATGCATTCGTCTTGATAATCTTGATCTTCCATACTGCGCGAAAAAGCACCGGGAATTTTACGCAAAAATTATCATTTATCTCTCACGCGACTTATAGACGTGTTGGAGGAATGTGGCGGAACATCGACGCCAAAACACCACATCTGTCAAACCGGACGTATGTTTTAGGTTATGTTCGAATTTTGACAGCAGTATAAGCAGGGTTGCCAACGTACTAATAACAAAGTTAATAATATTAATAACAGAGAAATTGTCGGTAGCCAGAAAATCGTCAAAATTAAATGAAAATCGCCCTACTAGTCGCCAGTCGCCAAACCCCGCATAATTGATCGCCGATTAGAAAACAGTTGCTAAAATGGCGATAAATCGCCAAGGTTGGCAACCCTGAGTATATTATTGTTTAATGATACTTTTGATATTACCGCGCCAAATTCAAAAATTAGCACTTCGGAATACACAAATTGGGAAAATTGTAAATAACAAAAAGTGTAGATTGCTGGGAAAATTATGAATCTGGAAAGTTTCCAATTGAAATGTAAGAAATGGACAAATAACAAATTCAGTGCTGGCCTTGCCAATGCTGTGGTGCCCTTGGCAAAATCTTTCATGATCAAGAACATTGAGAAAGTATTGGAAAAGTTTTTTTTCTTCTAAAATTTGTATTGAACTCTTTTGTACCTGTTTAATAGCATCTTCGTGAAATTGTGCGAGAAGAGTAGCATCAGCAGTAGAGTCAATAAGGTCGTGTTCTGCCGGATCTGCCGATGTCGTACTAACACCAGCAGCAGCTACTTTGGTTGGTTGAGTGGTCATTTCTTCGGTATATAATCCACCCCTAATGCCCAAGGACCGCTCTCCAGCTCCAGAAGACGGTGGATTGCCTCTTAAGGAGGCTAAACCAACTCCACTGCCCACAAGCCACTGGCTTTCCTCTGACGAGGACATTACTGCCACAAATCATCTACAAACAAATCTTATTACTCTATAAATTATTTCCCATTATTTCCTTTGCAAAACTATAATACAAAAGTTCACGATCAAGTTTTATAACTTCAAAATTCGAGTTCCCCGTTTTATTCATCAAATATTATAATTAGATATTTTTCGCTCTTTATATCTACTTCTTTTAAAAATAGGAATGTGTCTACAGAGCGAAAAAAATTTTTGTTTAAATACTCTTTCTTCTAAAAGAGGAATCAAATAAATGGGAACAATGGAAATTTTCTTTAAAACATATGAATACGAGAAAGACTGTGAATAAGCCTGTGATCTGTCGATTTTATAAAAATTTAAAGAAAATTGCACACTATATTGACTGAAAATAGGGATACCAAATCTTGAAAATGGGAGACATTACGGACCTCATCTGAATATAGGAGACAATTTTTTGGATATTGGGACCTGTCTTGGAGAGACCTGAATATGAAGATGGAAATATGAGTTCAAAGTTTCACATACCTGGTTGAATTTGAATGAATTCTCAAGTCCTCAATGTCCTGATCGATATGTGTGTTTGACAAAAACTATAATTTCCTCTAAACTTTCTTCAAACTCAAAGTCAAGCATCAAAGTAATCAAATCGTCAAATCATCAAATCATCAGATCATCAAAAAAATTCCAAAAAAGTTACAATTGTATACAATTCTATTCTTGAAAGCGCTTTAAAACACTGCCAGTAATTTTTTCGATTTGATAACGAATCTCATTACTTATTCGAAATCGATCCGGAACACAAATAGACCATCATTTTTTTCCTGGATTTCAAAATTGAAATACTTCCTCTCCGAGGTCAACTCTCACCTTTATTTTTATTATTTATCTTTCATTTAGATTTCTCTCCAATCTACACTCTTTTCTAGAAAGAAGAAGCCCGTCAATCTTCACAAACACGGTCTCATTACGTGGCTTAATTTTTAATTAATTCTTAATAATTGCGCGTTTCATTCTGGTCGCGAAGCGATCTCGCACCCTGGTTTTTTTCATAAGTTTTACGGAAGTTCAACACTATCTTCCGACGACATTTTCACGGGTCGAGGGAAACATTGTATGTTGTATATCGATTTGCACGCCTACGATTCCACAGGCAAGCTTTTCATATTTCATTGTGTGGAGATACACATAGAACATGTACAAATATATGAATGTATATGTAGGGTATGTTCTATATATATAATGCTAAAATCGATAACCTTGATCATCCCTCAGAGAACCGGGGGTGCCAGAACATTTTACCGACGGAAGATGTGAAACAGATTTGAGGGATGAAATGACGGTATTAAAGACGAAAATAGAATTTTTCTTCATCCCCTAAACCACTTGGAAATCGAATTTCTTAATGATGAATCCAAGGCCTCCATCAAAAACCAAAACGTGTGCAGTTCAAAATTAACTTATTTCCAATGTATAATTTTGAAGATTTTAAGGAATTTCAAAAGATTTCAAGGGATTTAATTTTATTCGTCATTTTTTCGAGAATTCCTCTAGTTTTTTCCTTATATATGTTCGTTAAGGGCGAATATCTTGAAATTTTTTAGAAACCATAGAAATGTTTTCAAATTCCCTAAAATATTATGACATATCTTGAAACTCCTTGAAATTCTATGAAATCTATTGATTTTTTTATTAAACCTGTAAAATTATTGAAAATATTTTAAAACTCATTGTAATCCCCCAAAAAAATCCTAAAATTGCTTTTCAATCTCTCTAAATCGTCAGAAACCTCGAATAATCCGTTAAATATCAAAAAATATTTGCAAATAATTGTCAAATGACTGAAAATAAAGTTTAAATCATTTTACATTTTAAAATAAAGTCATATTACTTTACTCGGTCGTTATTTATATTTTCCGTTTCGATTTCACCGTAAATGCGAAATAAAATACAAGTTAGAAAATTATTAGGGATAACATTTGTCATAAGAATTGCTTAGTCTATTATTTAATTCATTATAAAATTATAAATTACATTTTTGTAAAGTGTAATGGGAGTTTGAAGTTAAAATATTGAAATAATTGCCAAACTTCGAAGAAATAAACATAGGTATATACAAGTTAAAAAAACAAGTCTGCGAGGACTATTTTATCCCTAATTAGGAAACCGTTTGCCATTCTGAAAGCGTTTTCTTTTCTTTACTCTGAGATTGCTTCTCAGAATCACTTTCGCTGTCTTCTTCTTCTTGAGCTCTAGCGATTATCTCATTTGCAGGTTTAAATATTCCATTTGTTGGAATATTGCAAATGAAGCATCTTTTGTTTTTTTTATGATGATTTAAAGCGCAGGCCTCGCAGAAATAATGTTTGCACCTGTAAAAAAATAAAATATAAATTCATCTTTTGTTCAAATTAACTAAAGGGAATCTCTTATCAAGTTGGTTTCAGTTGAGGAAGAAAAATATAAATATTGAAAATCGGATCATACATACTTGGTCACAACAGGATCTTTAAAACTATCACGACAAATAAAACATTTGAAGGGAAGGTTGTCCTCGTCACTGTCGATTTCATATTTCGAAACGTCTTCGTCGCTATCACATTTTCCTCCTCCGGCTACTTCCCTTTCGAGTTGCCATCCCAATTTGTAGTCGGACCGATCGTGAAGAAACTTACAACTGTCTGTAAAACAATAGAAGATTATCAAGAGTTAACAAAAATTTTTTTTGTCCTAATTAAGGGAATGTAGTACTTTACCATAAGAGCAATTTAGTTTCCCCAACTTTACATTTACAATAATAAATATTTTTCACAAAAACTAAGCCATACTCCGTCTGTATGAAACGGAGATAAAGGGCCTAGTTTTAGAGAAAAATATTTTTATTGCAAACGTAAAGTTGGGTAAACTAAATTGCTCTTATAGTAAGTATCACATGCCCTTAACTTCAATTCTTAAGAGAAACGATACTAACCTCCAAAGCCACAAAATCCTGTTTCTTTAAAATCTTTGCAAATATCCGGTTGATAATCCCACCGGACAGTTGCCCTTAAATTGGCAGGAGCTCGAATTGGTCCTTTTCGAACCATTCCACTCGATGCATTTCCTGCAGCAGTGTCTTTCTTTTTGAAGAATTGAGCGTAGTTATTTACGCCTCTGTAGATTTTATCATCTGCCTTTCCCTCAAGTTCCTAGCAAAAATAAATTTTTTAAATAAAAAAAATTGTAGGACCTTCAAATAAACATTTTTTCAAGTTAAATTTAATGGAATTTTACTTATTATAGATACATACCTCATTAATTTGTTGAGCCTTCTCAAAAATAGCTTGAGCATCCTTTTCAAATTCAGTTTCAATTTGTAAAGTTGCGGTTGCTCCTTGATCTTGTGGTCCTGCTGGCAAAGGCGTTGCGAGACTTTTATAGGACACTGTAATGCCCTGGTCCTCATCCGTATCGTCAGAATCACCAATGGCATGTTTCGGATGTTTAACTGACTGCAAACACAAAAGCATATTTATATACTGCTACTTGAAAATGTATTATTTCTGAGTTCCTTATTTTTCTTATGATTGTTCCCAGAAAAAGCACAAAATTGCAGGACTTTTTGTAGAACCTCTTAAAAATGTCCAATGTCTGACCAAATTACGTTCTGAAAACGTCCCAAAAATGTTTCTTGAACATTGAACATTTCGGGTTCAATTTCACAAAATTTTCAAAAAACTGCAAAAACTTACACTCTGCCTCAAAGGATTTGAGTAATCAATCTTCTTCTCTTTTTTAACAACAACTGTATCCTCCTCGCTGCTTTCTAAAAACGACAATTGAAAACAAACATCAGTTCGTTATCGAAAGATTTCAACATAACCTACAAATTAATTAATCATGCTTGGTTAATGAAATTAGGGGATCGTGAAACGACCTAACGTGTTAAATACACTGAATTTTTCGTCATACCATTGTCGTCACCACCCTTTCGTTTTCTCACAGCCAAATGTTTTGGTTTCCTTTTTTTAAATAAAGAAGTGCAGCTTTTCTTCTCGGACTGAGTCTCTGAATCGTCCATATTTGTTTTTATTATGGAGAATTGGATAGAATTCAAATCCAATTTTGTTATACTAGATTCGGTTTCTTTTATCGAGATGAGGTTTTGATGGTAAAAAAAGGTCACAATTAAATTCAATCAGAGATTTACGCGAACAAAAACCAAACTCAACGTGTCTTGTCATTTGTCAAGCATCAGTCAACACCGTCAACTTGCGTCAACTGCCGTCAACACTGTCAACTCAACAGTCAACAGTCATATGGTCACCAGGGGTCAGGGCCAGTCCATTCCATATTCCATCATTCCATCGAGTTGGATCATGATTCCATATTCCATCGTGTCGTCCGTCACAGTTCGTCAAAAATTCCATTCGTGGTTGATGGGTGCTTATTTTTAGGTTATTTTTGTAAAATTAAAACTTCGTTATTTTACGAAAATTCGCGAGTGATAAAGTATTCGAAATTTTGGATTCGTTTCACCGATTCAACAAAGATGCCAAACATTTCGAAGGGCAAAAAGTCACATACAAAGTTAAAGGTATTACATCTGTTATTGCACGCACGAGCACGTTCCAAGGATTTAGAACAATATTATAAATAACAAATTTGTCTTTTCAGAGTTTTAACCATAACGATGAATTCTTTTCTCGAATATCAAAAACACTTTACTATTCGAAGCGGCCGGTTACCGATTGTCTGAGTTTGCCAGTAACTGGTAAGTTATTTTCTTCGAATTGCATGCATGTTTGTATTCTCGCAAAAGTACTATGAGGAACATATTGAAGGACGATATATTGAACGTTGCATCATTAAACGATTGTTAAATTCTGTTAAGAAATTATGAAATATTGTGCCAAATGGAGAATTAAATTACTTAATCACAAAGCTGATTTCCGATCATATCACGTATAATACTTTGTTTACAGAATTTGCTGCGGAGTTGTTTACGGAAGTAAAGTGTGGTCGAACACTTGAGAGATTGGATATAGAAGAAGCCAGTCGAATTTCTCGAAATGCATGTGTATCTCCCTGTTCTTTTGTTTTGGCGCTTTTATACTTGGAACGATTAAAAGATTGTAATCCAGAATATTTACAACGAGTGGCTCCTTCCGAACTCTTCCTTGTAACTCTTGTAAGTTTACTTTTTATACGGCTATAAAATTTCGTTTTAGCTATGAAATTCCTCATCTAAAGTAGTTTATTAAACTTTAGAATTTTGATATTTGACCAACATTTTGCAGATGGTAGCGAGTAAATTCTTACAAGACGATGGCGAAGAAGACGAAGTTTTTAACGCAGAATGGGCTAAATCTGGCGATTTGACTGTACCCCAAATGAACCGTTTGGAAATGGAATTCCTTAATGCAATTGTATGTACATATTATACAAAACGTTACTTTCTTAAATCATCATAGTAAAATCTAACAAGAAATAAAAATCTTATAACTTTTTCTTCCTTAGGATTGGACCGTTTTTGTTCACAATAATGATTTCTGGGAACGGCTACGTAAACTAGAAAAGGATTTAGCCTATAAAGAGGGAAATAGACGAGGATGGTTTTCTTATACTGAACTTAATTGTCTGATGGACGCTATTCAGTTAATGCCCGTGATTCAAGCTTTTCTTAGCATCTCCTCGGTTTGTCTCACTGCTTATGTTGCCGGTGTAGCAACGATTTTGGGATCCATTATAATCGCCAGTCATCTACCAGGAACTGTCTTTGTTCCCAGAAGACTATCTCGGTGTAACGACTTGTCCTGCGTCAACTACGAACTCTTCCCTGCTTATCAATCTCCTACTGTTAACACGGACTCTGAAATTATCTTACCGACGAATGACACAGCTTCTTCTATAATTTGCAATAATTCTCGTCTCGAGTGCAATAATTTTAGGAAACCGAACCTTGTAAGATGTCCGACTTGGGAACGCTGGTCGGATTCTACCCTAACTTCTCTTCCGGATTTAGATTTACAATCCAAATCGTTTAGAAGTCGTAACAAAGATTTCGAAGATGCCAATGATTTCTCTATAAACACAGAACCTCTTGAAGCGGATTTATTTTTGCAAAGTAAAGATGAATTGATTACAATCTTTAATAGAAGAGAGATCCTCGACTTTGACTTCAAGTTTCCCTTACAAAACTGGAGATATTATGTGAGCTATATCTCTCTGCGGTAGAAGAAAGGTGAAACAAATTTATTTCAGTGGGCTTCTAATATTTATAAAGATCCTTGAATTAAAATTACCTCTGGGTTATCAAAATAAAGTATATTTTTTGTACTAACATATTTCTGGCCAAAAATAATTTTTCAAATAAAAGTATTGGCAATGGTAACTTGACATGTTTTATTATAAATAATCAAACATCATACCTAAATCCAAAACTTCCAACAATTCCAAGTAATTTAAACATTTTAAAGTTTCCAAGATAGAGTAAAAAGTGGGTGCATAAAAAAAATCAAAATATGTTGTGCGATTGATGTGTCTTCTATATTACATTTCATTAAGTACATACGTACATATATATATAATATGTATATACAAACAATATTGGAAAATAGTAAAAACATGAACTCAACCACAGATACTCTCATTGGTCAAGCAGAATTATGCATGATCTATAGATAAAACATTTGTACAAATATTAAAATGCAAGAAATTAGTTCTAATTAGTCTTTGTTTTCTAGTTCAGGAGTAAGCTCTATTGCTACGGACTCTTTTTTTTTCTCATGCAGAAAGAGTAATGGCGACATTCCTAATATACAACCGATAGTTACTCCCAAAACTCGACCCTGAAACACAAATTGACACAAGTGTATTTTTACTTTCATTAAAGTTTGTCGTAGAATTTTAAAGGATTTTATATTCTTAAAAAATTCCATAGAATGTTGACAAATTTCAATAGCATTATTATTGAAAATTGATTCGCATTTTTAATAATTTTCTATTAAGGAAATTTGTCTGAGAATCAAGAAATTGTTAGGGAAATTGAAAAATTGAATCTTGTGGTCGCCCTGATTTTGAAAAATTGACTGGAATTTTTTAGTGGCTTATTTTTAAACTTACGATATTAGCAGCCCTTCTCGATTTCGGCATATCTAATTGAATAGGCGTTAACTTTGGTTGTTTGAATCCAATTTTTCGCGCCAAAACTTCAACATAGTATGCAGATCCAATTCCCAGAATATCAGAGAATGTATTTCCAATAGCTGCGGCCGCCATAGTTGATAAGGCTATTATAGTTCCCAAAGACGCTTCGATTTGGTCACCCTGTAATATTTATAATGCAAAATGGAAACACTTAATCAAATATAATTTTCAATACGTACAGCAATGATCATGATGAAGTTGTCGAGAAAACCAAATCCAATGAATGGAATTGCGTTAGCGACTAACACTGAAAGTACATAAATCTCAATTTTAATTATTATTTATACAATCAAATTAATGGCGTTGCTTTTAAAATAAGAGGTGCGACTCTGAAGTATTTTTACCTCGCATAAGGTCCTTGTTTGTTGGTTGTGGCACTGTTTCAACTGTGAAAGTGAAAAAAAAATTCAGATCAGGAAGGTTAGTAACTATTGCTGGCCTATTAGAAATTCACGTTAAAAAAATCATTTTAAAATTCTCAATTTCTTCTCTATTAAAGTTAATGTGAAAATCTATTATTCGTGTCCAGTAAAATAAGAAAAGCATGGATTCAAATCTCTAGAAATCAACAAAAAGTTTAAAAAAGAATATAGTTTTACTAATATTTGCTCTTACTACTAAAGTTTAAAGCACCACTGAAAATTAAGTTAAAATAAGAAACGTGCAATGCTTGAGAACTTACAGAGAGAATTTCCCGTAATAAGGTAAAGCAGAAATTGGAAAGAACAGGTATATAGTCAGTAGAATTGTATAAATAAAATATATAATGTCCAGGGATCCAGCATAGAGAATTAAGCTTGCAGAAATAGCAATAAAATAGTTGTGACAGTGCGTGGAATTATATAACTTGATTGGTGGAGGTGTAGATATTCATTCCTGGAGGATATCAGCCAGTTTACGAAACGTGAAATAAAAATTCAATTGAAATTTGAAATACGTAGTTTTATCTAAATGTGCATCACTTGATACATGCAAGTTGCAAGCTTACATGATTCATCCGTTGTTGAATCCGCTTGAAGCATAACAACAAAATATGTTAACATTTTAAAATAATTAAATGTTTTATGCATGTAAAATTTATTAGAATTTAAACAGGTCTTTTAAAAACCAATTTTAAGTGAATAAAAAATAAAAGATTAATATTAAAAATTATTTAGTATTGTAATTACTTAATACAGGTATGAAATAGAGGTGTGTAGAGAATAGAAAAGGAATTTTTGCTACAAGATCTTCACCAACACCACCACCACTGCCACTAAAATTTAAGAATTATTTTATATCTAACTCGCTGGCCCTGGAACTTTTTCTCGATCCTCGTACCATACTTGCGAAGCAGCCAATCATCAGGAACTGCACAATAGCTTCCTGTTGGATCTACTTCACCAAGAGATGGAATGGCACTAGGTCGACCGAATTTATTTCTCCATCGAAAAGCAGCCAGCTGACCTGTAGAATGAGGATAATAAAAATGTTCATTAAAAAAAAAAAGAGAAAATAGAGAAAGAGAAACTAAAATTTGATCAACTAAATAATTGAGGAAGTAAATCTAAAGAATAAATAGTATTGATTCTACTAAATATCAAAACTGGTAAAGTCGTCTCAATTCAAACTGAATTTTTCTTGACAAATTAATTTACAATTTCTTTTCTTGACTATTTATATGAATATTTTTTTGAATTTTCAAGAGAAAGGTTTAGTATTGTGTGTAATTGTTTAGGTTTTCAAACTACTTTTACACGTCTTATTATAGAAAAAATGCTACATATGTGCTACCAATAAACCAATAAACTACATTATCCTATTATCAAATTTTTCTGCACAAGTGTCATTCTAGATATTTTTTAGATGCATGATTTTGTTTTACTACATTGTTCAGAATACCATAACCACTTTAATTCTTACAAAGTTTTCTTGTTTTATAATAACTAAGAATATACATATCTACTTTGATATAAAAATGTGCTGTGAACAAAAGTGAGTAACAAAATAAATTTCCTACTAGAGATAAAAGGAGATATAAGATAGAGCGGGAACTAGCAAAGAAAAAATAATACAGAATTCGATTTGTGGAGAAAATATCTGTTTAGGCCTGAGGCATGCCCAGAAATGAAAGTGAATAAGGTACGAGTACAGAATGCAAAGAAAAAAAAAATTCTCAACAAAAAATAAAACTAGTTTTGAAAATTCCTAGCATACCTCATACTTCCACTTATGGCAGTTAAACCAGTAAAACGAAGGTGGAC
The DNA here is from genome assembly GCA_032275165.1 of Synergus magnus. Classification (NCBI taxonomy): domain Eukaryota; kingdom Metazoa; phylum Arthropoda; class Insecta; order Hymenoptera; family Cynipidae; genus Synergus; species Synergus magnus. The sequence goes on along the minus strand of JAUESH010000043.1, from coordinate 8,921,384 downwards.
ACGAGATCGAGACGGAATGTCTGTTGTAGAGTTAGTAGAGACTTCACTTGTAGAGATTCTTATTCTACATGAAACACTATATGTGAAATCCATGCTTTGAAATTAATATTTTTGATGAGTAGTTAAAAAATTATGATTTATATGAATATGTATAATAAATTAAGAATACTGGAAATGCACTTATAATTAATGGTCCCTAATACAAAATTTTAAAATCTACTCAAGATTTTTTATTCGAACATTAATAATTATAGCTAAAAGTATCATCCTAGAATAAATATTTTTTGTATTCTAATTAAAATTAATATTTTCGTGAACATTTTATTAAGAAAGTGAAGTAAACTCCTCTAATTATAACCCTAAATATAAGAAGAAACTTTTTATAAATTCTAGATGATGTGCAGAGGCGACACTGATTGTAAGCCAATCAATGAAACGTTGCAATCAATAATCTTTTTAAGAGATTATAAATTTTTAGCGAAATATTTTGTGTATATATTTAAAATTGTTCTCTAACCAAATCAAAATTATCAACATGAAACACCTAATAATCAAAGGATAGATAATAACTTAAAAAACACCTATTAACAGAAATTTGAAATTCTAACTGCAGTGTTGAGGCCACACTTAAAAAAGTTTGCGACAGTCATCGATTAGAAATCCGAAGAGTAGAACTGCATCCAGACTGAAATTATTTTGACCTAGAGACAAAACGAAACTTTCTCTTACCTTCGAACTCGGCTTTAATTTTCAACGACTGGCATTCTTTCAGGGCAGAAATGAGAACTTCCCTTTCATCCGGGGTGAGTCTGACGGCAAGTTCTTTAGCTTGTTGTTTTGACAGAGCCCCAGGCAGGGTTCCTGACGAAATCGAGGCCGTCGTCGCGCTGCCAAAAGACTGCTTCTGGACCTGGAGTTTCGCATTTTTTTTTACTTTTTCTTCGATAAAAGTTTTTCCTAAATATCCGCTCAGGTTCACGGAGCCCCAGGAGTATCGATTTTGCCCACACAATTGAAGAAGTCGGTTTCTGCCAACTTGAATTATTAAAGGACCGGGCATTGAAATCGCGTAATGCACCACTGGAAATGTACACATTTTTGCGGGACGAAAAGCCTTTTTTATGTCTAGATTCTGACTGAAGAATTCGAGAAAAATAACCGTTTCATGTTGACACACAAGTTGAAAATCAGATTTGCATTTATTCGCCTACTGGACGGGGAAAAGAGACGGACAGAATGACAGCAGACGATTGACAGCGTGGACAAACTGACTCCAGGGATGGGAACGTCTAATACGTCACGTAATTTACGAATTTTTCTAAACGGATTTTACCACGAATTATACGTACCAATCGTACCATGTGTTTACTTTTAATACTTTTTGTATAAACACAAAGATATTATTATCCTTGGTAAAACGAGGAATTAAATAAATTACTTGAAAATCTTTAAACTCTTCTGAATTCTTTTGAAATTCCTTAAAATCAGTTGGCAGCTCTGATCTCGATC
>JAUESH010000043.1:8855707-8884241 GCA_032275165.1 Synergus magnus | reverse complement strand
AATTTCAAAACATTTAAAATCCCTTAAAATTCCTTAGCTTTAAAAAATCTCTTAAAATTTCATGAATTCCATTAAAACTCCGCGAAATATCTTGAGATACCTTAAAATTCTGGGAAATCTTTTAAGAATCCTAAAAATCTTTAGAATTTCGTAAAAATCACTTGAAAATTGTCAAAATCCCTTAAAATTCCTAGAATCGCCTTAAAATTCCTCTCTAAAAAAAGTGATGTAACGAAATGTTCCTAAAATCTTGCATACATTGTTGTTTCAAACCTGGTCTCTAATTCTGAATCAGCGAAATTTCATTGGTTTTTGAATGACTTGAAGTTGTAAGAAGTAAAATAAATACCTAATCGTGTGTGTAGGGCGCCTGTTGGTTTGCTAGTTATTATTTTAAAGAAGTAACTGAAATATATAAATAAGATTCTCTGAAACTAAAATTTGAAATATAATCTTTTGAATTTTTGATTATGTAGTGCAAGATTTCGACCTTCCAAAGAATGAGAAGCAATGTAGAGAAAAAATCCGAGAAGAATTTATGAAACATGCACATGTAAAGGATATCCGAGTTATCGATATGTTGGTTGTTAAGGTAAATTACAAAAATTAGAAACGGAATTTTCAAAAACTGAATTATTTACAACAATTAAATAGAGTGTAATAAGAAATTTGATTTTCAGGGACAAATGGAGTTGAAAGAAACGGTCAATAAATGGAAGAATACCCCAGCTGTAATGTTTTTCTTTAAAGACACAGTGGAACCTAAACCAACAGATTTTCTTTCGAAATTTTTATCAGGTCATGATTAATTTACATTGCCAGTAAAACTAGTCCACGTCTATCAAAAACTTGTATATTATATAGATGTGTAAAATAACTAAGTAAATTATGTTGAAACATCAAATCGACGTGACAATTCTAAATGATTTGTAATTCATATTAATAAACAGTTTATTTCATGATTTCAGTTTCTGATATAAAACTCAATTTCTCTAACTTTTTTTTTATTCCATTTCCTTTTGTGAAATTAAAATAATTTGACTCTTATACATTTTTTCAAGACTAAAATGCCATGCGCGAAATTTTACAAATTTCTGCTTATATTTTGAATTAAAATTTTTAAAAAATTTATCTTCATTTTATTTTAGGTTAAACAATAATACAATCATGAAAACTGCTTCTATAAACTGGAAATCTCGAATTGATTATAATTTTAAGGGCATAAAATGAGTTAAAAAATATTTCAAAAAAATTCAAGAGATGTCAAAAGATTTAAAGAAAGTTTCAGAATTTTAAAAAATTTTCATAAGATTTTAAGACATTTTCAAACATTTAAAAGAATTTGAAGTTTCAAGATATTTCAAGACATTTCAAAGGATTTAAAACAAGTAATTTTAAAACATAAAATTTTTTTTTTGAATTCTTCAATGTCCATCAAACTGAAAATATCCTGAAATTGTTGAAACCCCTTAAAATTCTGTAAATTCTTGTGAAACCTCTTGAATTCTTTAAAGTCTGTCAAGATATCTTAAAATTTTTTCAAGTGATTTTAAGGAACTTCATTGGATTTTAAGAGATTCGAAAAGACTAAAGAATTTTCAAGAGATTTCAAGACATTTTAAGTGGCTTTAATAAATTTTAACGAATTTGAGGGGATTTGAAGTTTTTGAAGATATTTCAAGTAATTTAAACAAGTTCCTCAAGCTTTTAAACGATTTAAACAAATTTCTAGTGGTTTCAAGAGATTTTAAGTGATTTTAAAGAATTTGTAGAGATTTCAAAATATTTCAAGTGATTTAAAAAAGTTTCAAGGGATTTTAAAAGATTTTAAAAAAATTTGAAAGGATTTTCGGAAGATTCCAAAGAATTTCAGAGAATTCAAAGTGTTGAAAGGGATTTTGAAATTATTTAGAGGATTTCAACAGGTTTTAAAAAATGCTAAAAAAGTATTTTTTTTTTAATTCAAAAAGATTTTAAAAGATTTAACAGATTTTAAATAATTAAAAAAAATGTATTACAAATTTTTTGAATTATCTTGAAATCCCTTAAAAACTATTAAAAATCACTTGAAATCTCCTGCAATTCCTTGGAATTTGTTTATTTCATTTAAAATCCTTTGGAATTTTTTTAAATAATTGTAATATTTTTGCAAACTCTTTAAAATCCTGTAAAGCCTTTTCCAATCTTTTGAAGAAAAAATGGGCGTGTCTTAAGGGAAAGGGAGGCGCGGTTTGAAGAAAAAGGGGCGCGTCTTAGGGGATAAGGGGCGTTATTTGAAGGAAAGGGGGCGTTGCCCGAAGAAAAGGGGGCGTGGTTTGAAGAAATGGGGCGTGGGGGTAAGTTTATAATTTTTAATTTATCCCCACGCCCCTTTTCTACAAACCACGCCCTTAGAATTGCGATGCAAATACATCCGAGTATAGGTATTTAATAGGTAGTTGATAGTGTATTTTATTAAGCAAATACAAGTTTGACAGCATCGAATCACTCCAAAAATGCTGTTAGCAAGTGATGGCTTTTTCAGTATTTGAGGGTGTGGCGGGGGGAAAGTACGAAGGTGAGCGATATCCGTTTAGGGTGGAATCAACTTATTATTGTTAGTAGGTACTAAAAATTTTGTTGTCAAATTTTTTGACCCAAAAATAAATTAGACCTAAAACCGCTCAAATCGACCCTCCTCCTTTGTTTAAATCATTTAAAATCCTTTGGAACTTTTTTAAAACACTTGAAGTATCTCCAAATTTTTTTTAAATCACTTAAAATCCGTCGACATTCTTGAAAATCATTTAAAATTCCTTGAAATATTTTTTAATATTTTGAAATGACTTGAAAATACTTAAACTCTTTTGAAACTACCTAAAATTCCTAAGAATCATTAGAGATTTTTTGAAATCTTGAAATTTCTTACAATTAGTGGTTTTTATTTTTTTAAACATCCCTTAAAATTCTTGTAAACTCTTTAAATTCTATAATTTTTAATTTTATAATTTATAACTATATAATTAGTCAAAATCAACTTAAGCCTATAGATGCATTTTTTTACTGGAGTGACTCAAATCGAGACTTCGAGTTTATGGAAGCAGTTTGAATATAATCGAAATTTCTCTTTTATGATAGGATAGGTTTTTAAGAAAAGGAGAAGAATAATAACCGCGATTTATTTGAAAAGGTACATTTTAATTAACCATTATAGAAGGTAATCATTTTTAATTTACATAGTATTTTTACATCGATATATTATTATTCAGTTATATACATTTGACAACATGATATATTACTAAGCACCTTAGGTACCATCTAGTTCACTTTTCACAGCCATACAGATATTTTGCTTTCCTTCAGTGAACGAATATAAATACATATATAGATGTACAGGTCTGCGCGTTCTCGCACCTCAAAAGTGTTACGCGCATGGATGAATATATTTTCATGTGCACTATTATGTACATACGTAAACTATACAACTGAAAATGAGACAAGCTCACTCTCTCGTACATCTCGCACCATTCTCTACTCTTCAACGAGTCCAAAGATACCAAAGATATCCTCTGATTCTCTTTTCGCTTTCGTCAACTTTGGTTAGAACATTTTTTCTCATTTTTCGTTGTAAAAAAAAAAAGAAAACAGACAAAAAAAAATACAAGTCGCGCGCTAATAAAAAAAATCTGAGTAGACTTCGCGACAGTCGGGCATTGCGTAAAAATGTCTCTTCGCATTCGAAGGATGCTCGCGAGTTTATAAAATAATTCTATCTTTTAAAAATATACACTGTCGGTAACTCTCATATACAAAAATTGCACGCAACTAAGCTTAAAAAAATGGCTCTAAAAATGGCAAACATGATTATTCGTGACTCGGAACTGTGACGCGATCCTACGCAATTCTCCACTCACAAACGAAAAAGAAAATATTTTCTATACTTAATATTTAAATATATCGCAATTTCGAAAACCGACCCAGAATCGAAAAGTTCATTATTTATCAATTTCAAGTCGTTTTTCAATCAATAATTTAATTGTTCTCTTCTTACAATATGTAAGCACTTGTAAAAATAATAAAAAAAATATTTCCGCCTGGAGACCACATCGATTTTGTCCATTCAATTTGTAAATTCTAAATATCTAAATTTGTAAATTCATAGAAATTTTCTAACTTTATACAATTCTGTGTAGTGTGTATCCCTATAAATAATAACTGTGCGTCCCTAGATTCATTGTACGGAAAAGTTTCTATTTGTGATGATTGGTATGAAAACCCGCAGTCGGCCATTTAAAATTTAACATTTCTAAATTCTAAGAAAGGAAAATAATATTGCCTGAAAAAATTAATAACTTTCATTTGATTCACTTCAACTTAGTGAAATTCACAAGAATGAAACAAAACTGAGTTGAATTAAGAATTCAATTAATTATAGAGAAATCTACTATATTAAAGTAAATACAAAAGAATTCTACTAAATTTCAGGGTGTTGGATCCAAATTTCAACCTCAAAATTTCATTTTTCCGTTTTACTTAACAAATATTAAAATAAGATATCTTTTTTGCCCTGTAACGCTATTCATTTTTAAATAGAAATATGCATACAGAGCGAAAAAATATATAATTTTTAAAATACTTTTTGCGTAAAATGAAGAGATTGAATTATAATATTTGTTGAGTAAAATGAGGAAATCCAGTATTCAGGATAGAACTTGTATCCAACGCCCTTAAGTCAATTCAAATTAATTTCAATAAATTTAAGTGAATTTGACTGAATTACGCCTGACCTTAAGTGAATGCAACGGAATTCAATTGAACTTCACTCATTTCAGATTAATACAAGAAAATTAAATTAAACTAATCCATTAATCAATAAAAATCAATAAAAATTAGAAAATTCCATTAAATTCAAGTCAACTAAAATGTGTTTATTTTAATTTCAGTTAATTTGACTCAATTCAAGAAACTGTCACTAAATTCAAGTAAATTCAAGTCGTTTAAAGTAAATTAAGTTAAATAAATTAAAATAAAGTAAATTTAATTAAACTTTGATTCACTTTGATTTTATTTGACTTGAATTTAATGGATTTATCTTTAATTGATTTGAATTCAGTTGAATTTATTAAATTCAATGAAATTCAATTGATTTAATTTAATTGAATTAAATTTCCCTCTATTCACTTCACTTACTTCGAATAAGGAATCATTGGAAATTCCTTATATGTATTGTGATGTAACAGAATTGCCAAAATTCTTTAAATTTTTGAAACTAAATTGAAGGAGTTTAAAACTGACCCCGTTCTTTATGCTCTGAATAATTTAGCGCTATTTCCTTTTTTATGAAACAAAAGTAAAGTTAATGTAACGCTCCAATAACCGCAACTATAACAATATCTGAAACGCGTTACAAACTTTTTAAAAATACTAGAAACTCTAATCTTGGGTCTTAAGGGTGTTTTATCTAAGTTCTAATCTCAAAATTTGATTTCCTCCTTTTACTTAACAAATATTATAATTAGATATTCTTTCGTTCTGTAGTGGCACGCAGTTTTTAAATAGAATTGTGGGTACAGAGCAAAAAACTTCCTAGTCTTAATACTTTTTTTAAAATGAAGAAAGGGAATTTTGAGATTAGATTTATCATTCTTTTTACGCAAAAAGTATTAAAAGTCAACGTTGTTTTGACTCTGTAGGCATACTTATATTTTAAAAAAGAGTTCGCCTACATTGCAAAAACGTATCTAATTCTTTTATCTGGAGCGTAAAATGAGGAATTTGAATGTTAAGGATCCAAGTTCTAGCCTCAAAACTTAACGAATATTAAAAGTAAATATCTTTTTTGCTTTGTAGACATATTCTTTTTAGGAATAGAAGTGTGCCTATAGAGCGAAAGAATGCTTAATTTTAATACTTCACGAATAAAACCAGGAATTCAAAATTAACTTAAAAATTTAAACTTTTCATTTGACTCAAAAAATATAAAAATTACAGATTTTTTCACTTTCTACCCATAATTCAATTTAAAAAGTGAGTAGCTGTACAGAGCGAAAAGATATTTTTTTCTATTCTCTGTTGAGTGAAATGAGGAATTTGAATTTGAAGTTAGAATTTTGATCCAACACCCCTGAACATGGCGAATAATGTTTAAACTTAGAAACTTTTTTCTGTGTGGATGGTGGAGATGCATCTTTGATTTGAAAAAGTAAAAAATAAACTGGACCAACGTCAAACGATGCTTTCCCTCTCGGACTGGATGTCATACCTGGCGATGACACCACGTCTAAGTGATGCATCACTATTTCTCAATCCGTTGCCATTAAACAGATTGACTAACCAGCTTTTGATAGAATTCCTGGCGGAGGATTTTTTATCAGGCACATTTTCTGAACTCGGGGTAGGGACGACTTGATCGAGAGAACGCCATCGTTTGACTTGGACAGCTTCTCCAACGCATCCGTTGTTTTCACCCAGAAGTGGGACTTCGGCTTCGTTCGTGGAGTTTTCGGCACGAGGCACTATTATCACATTGCCGTTGGGGTAATTGTTATTTAACACTTTGTCTGTAAGATTTGTCCTTGAATTTGTCCTTGTCCACTTGCCACAATTCTCCATCGATCTAAAACTCTTCTTGGTATCTTTCCAACAAAGTTGAGGAGACTCGAACTGTTTGTTGTAGAGTTCTGAGGGGAGGGGATCAAGGGAGCGATATTCTCGAATGAGTGAAGGATAGTCGCTCGTTGAAGAAGAGGACGCAATGGTGGAGAGAACCCGGGTGTTTTTCTTCACGCTGGGCTTGTCGAGGTAAAGATCGTCCAGGACGAGTTTGATATTGGCTGCTCGGTTCTCAGCTTCTTCTTTGATTGTGAGATTATCCAGGGTCGTTTTTGAAGAGCCCTCTAGGAGGAAGAGAGGAGATCGGTCGAGTTTCCGGACTAAGAGGTGACGAGGCAGCGGACTTGATCCACCACATTGTGATGCGGAATCTTCAGGAGTTGGCCTCGGGACGCTGGATTGTCTTCTGCTTCCGGCTCCTAATCCTCCAAGCAAGGAAGCTTGGCGAGAGTCGGGATTTAACTTTGGACTCCGCCTGGGTCTGCAGAATAGGGGCGGGAGGTCGTTGATATCAACCTAAAAAGATTTCAGAGATGTCAAGGATAAATTTTCTAAAAAAAAAAGGACTGAAGATTTTTTTTTAATTCTTTTTTGTTTCTTATATTTATATTTAATATGTTTAATATTTATAAATAATAATTTATATCAATATTTAAAATATTGATTTATTCAATTTCCTTCTTAAATTTATTAAAATTACGGACAAGTAAACAATTTTTCTTCTTTTTTCGCATGTTTTACATTTTTTTTCTTCAGAAAAAAATTCAGAAAAATTGGAAAAAAATTTTTTTTTAATTATTAATACACAATGAAGAAATTACCTCTCTCTTTTGAATAGCTTTTTCAGTAGCTCCAGTGAGCCAGTAAGTCTTAACTTCTCCTTTTCCTTTCATTTGTACTAAACCACGTTCTTCGACGATGTAACCACCGACTTTATCTAGTGCATCTTTGCACTGGGCACTTATGTGAATTCGAAGAGGCTCTCCATTCGATTCCATTCTGGAAGCAGTATTAACTGTATCACCAAAAAGGCAATACCTCGGCATTGTCAATCCCACTACACCAGCGACTACTGGTCCTGAAATAAAATTAATCACCTTCAAGTTGATATCATCAAGTCTTTGTCAATTTCAATTGATTCTATAAACTTTAAGTCTCGAAGTGATTATATAATTTTATGGATATAAAGTAAGCTCAAAAAGATTTTTTTTAATTCACAGAGATTAAGAAATATATCAAGATATTTTTAATTAGTTCAAAGAATTCAAAAGATTTCAAAGAACTGAAGAGATTTCAAGAGATTTGAAAGGATTTTAAGATATTTCAAAAGGCTTTAAAGAATTCAATAGATTTCAAAAGATTTCAAGGCATTTCAAAAAATTTCTAGAGATTTAGTAGATTTTAAAGCATAACAAAAAAAATGTTTATATTTTAAAATTACTTGAAAATCTTGAAACTATTTGGAATTTTTTTTGAAATCCCTTAAAACTTACTTAAAATCACTTAAGATCTCTTGAAATTTTTTAAAATCCTTTCAACTCTTAAAATCACTTGGATTTTTTTTTAAATCACCGCAAATATCTTGAAGTTAATTCAAATTCTTTGAAATTCTCTAAAATCAATTAAAAATTCTTGAAAATTCTTAAACTCGTTTGAATCTCTTAAAATGACTTGAAATTTTTTAAAACCTTACAATCCTTTGGAACTGTATTCAATTATTTGGAATTTATTGAAATATCTTAAAAATCCTTAAACTCTGTTGAACTCTTTTGAAATCACTTAAAAGCTATTGAAATCTCTTAAAATTGTTTAAAATCTTTTAAAGTCGTTTCAAACCTCTTAAAGTTATTTAAAATTCCTTGAAATTCTTTCAAATCCTTTAAAATTCCTTAAAATCGCTTGAAATCCCTTAAAATTCTTTCAGATCTTTTAAAAATACATGTAATCCTTCAATAAGAAACCTTTTGAAATTTCTTAAAATTCTACGACAATCTTAAAAATCTTTAAATTCTTTTGAAATCACTTAAAAACTATTAAAATACCTTGAAACTGTTTAAAATATTTTAGTTTTCAAATTTCTTAAAATCTTTTTAAATTACATAAAATCACTTAAAATCTATTGAAAACACTTAAAATTCTTTAAAATCTTTTAAAGTCTTTTCTAATCACCAAAACCCTTTGAAATATCTTGAAAATCCTTTAAATTCTTTTCGAATCTTCAAAAAACCTTGAAATACCTTAAAATTACTTGAAATCCATTAAGGTCACTTTAAAATCACTTAAAATTATTTTGGAATCCGTTGAAATTCTTGAAAACCATTTCAAACCCCTTGAAATACTTTAAAATATTTTGAAATGACTTAAAAATACGTAAACACTTTTAAAACCTCTTTAAATTTTGAGTATATATTTTGAATTCTTCATTTTACGCAAAAAGTATTAAAAGTAAACGTTTTTCGACTCTATAGGCATACTTCTATTTTATAAGAGAATATGCCTATAGAGCAAACAGATACCTAGTTCTTTTATTCGTTAAATAAAATGAGGAATTTGAACTGTAGGGTTAAATCTTGAATCTAACATCCTTAAAAATTAAAAAATTAAAATCATTACCAGTATGAACTCCAATTCGAAGCATTAAAGTTTCATGAGGACGGTGAATAATTGGGTGATGTTTAACCGCATTCAGTAACTCTAAAGACATCGAGGCTATTTCTCCAGCGTGTTTATTTCCATTTTTTATCGGTAGACCAGAAACCTACGACGAAAACAATAATTAGAATCTATAAAAGCCCCCCCCCCCCTCATCTTTTGGTACATATTACATTATTTTCTATAACTTACCACCATGTAGGCATCTCCGATAGTTTCTACTTTGTACACGTCATATCCTTTGATGATGCGGTCAAATAAAGTATATAAATCATTAAGAAAATTGACCACCTGAAAGAGAAAAACGATAAAATAAATTTGAAATTTTGAACTAAAAAGACTTATTTTCCGTCGCGATAGTTTTCTAGTTAAATACCTGAAAAGGCGTGCTTTCCGCAGACATCGCTGTAAAACCAACAATATCACTGAAATATATAGTAACCAAATCGAAAGCTTCTGGTTCTACTCCGATTCCTTTTGTCAAACAATTGGCAACTGGTCTGAAAATTAAAATACTAAATTAGGATAATTCTACATTTATCAACATTAGTTTTAAACTAGCAAAAAAGAACGAGTTACATGTGCTTTTAAATACTTTTTATGAGAAGAGCCTACTTTATTAATGGTAATATCCCATTAAAATTAAAATCCTATTACAACTCCTTGAAATCGTTTTAAATCCCTCAAAATTCCTTAAAATCACTTAAAATACCATGAAAACCTCTATAATTCAACGAAATGTTTTCAAAATCCTAAAAAATTTCTTGAAACCTCTTAAAATTTTGCAAAATGTTTTAATAATCTTAAAAATCTTTAGAAATTCGTTAATAAAATACCACGAAAAACTTTAAAACACTATAAAATTCCTAAAAATCTCTTGAAATTCCTTAAAATTTTGGGAGGAACTTTGAAATCCCTTAAAATTCTTAAAAATCTCTTAAACTTCCTTAAAATTCCACAATGTCTAAAAAATCTCTTAAAATTCCTAAAAGATTCTTCAAATACCTCAAAATTCCACGACAATTTTCAAAATACCTTCAAATCCCTACATAATTCTTTAAAATTTCTGAAAATTCAATGAAATCCTTCAAAATTTCATGAATAATTTTGGAAATCATAAAAATCTCTTGAAATCCCTAAAAGTTCTATGAAATTTTTTAAAAATCATAAAAATCTTTAGAAATCCATTAATAAAATTTCACGAAAAACTTTAAAATTCGACAAAAACCCTTAAAATTTCTAGAAATCTCTGGAAACTTTGAAAAACCTTCGAAATGCCTTAAAATGTTGCAAAATGTTTTAATAATCTTAAAAATCTTTAGAAATCCGATAATAAAATACCACGAAAAACTTTAAAACACCATAAAATTCCTAAAAACCTCTTGAAATTCCTTAAAATTTTGGGAGGAACTTTAAGTCCCTTAAAATTCTTAAAAATCTCTTAAACTTTCTTAAAATTCCACAATGTCTAAAAAATCTCTTAAAATACCTAAAAGATTCTTCAAATTCCTCAAAATTCCACGACAATTTTCAAAATACCTTCAAGTCCCTACAAAATTCTTTAAAATTTCTGAAAATTCAATGAAATCCTTCAAAATTTCACGAATAATTTTGGAAATCATAAAAATCTCTTGAAATCCCTAAAAGTTCTATGAAATTTTTTAAAAATCATAAAAATCTTTAGAAATCCATTAATAAAATTTCACGAAAAACTTTAAAATTCGACAAAAACCCTTCAAATTTTTAGAAACCTCTGGAAACTTTGAAAAATCCTTAAAATCTCATAGAATACCTAAAAATTCTTTATAACCTTTTGAAATTCTTGAAAATTTGTTGAATAAACTAAAAAATCTATATAATATACCAAAAATAACATAATTAAAATAAATGTCAAACTGACATAATTACTAATAAATATTTACGCAGACAAAAAAAAAAGGCAAGATAAAGACACGTGATAAGCGAGCTCAACGTAGTAGCTTCAATATGGAAAGACAGAATTGTTGTTTCATTATTGTTATTAATATTATTACTACAGGGTGTCTACTTAATTGATGAAAAAAAAATTCCCTGACTTTTCCAGGTTTTTTGCAGATTGTGAAACCCTATTTTTTGTACACATTTTAATATTTGAATTATAATTATTTAAATTTAGAAAAAAATATAACAGGTGATAAAAGAGATTCACTCGGCATTGCTCGGTATTTTAAGATACTTCAAATTACTTTAAGGAATTTCAAGGGATTTCATAGAGACTTTAAGTGATTTTAGGGAATTTCAAGTTATTTTAAGGAATTTTACTTGATTTTAAAGAACTTTAAGGAATTTTAAGAAGGAATTCAAAGTGTTTTAAGGGATTTCATGGGATTTAAATAAATTTTAAAAGATTTTATTAGAAATTTCAAGTGATTTTGCAGAATTTTTAGATACCAAAGATTTTTAAAATAAATTTTGAGAGATTTGAACATTTTCTTAAAGAAATTTTACGTGTTGTTGTGGAATTAAGCGGATTTTTAAAGCTTTTTAGACAATTTCTCTTGAAATTTTTAGTAATGTTAAAAAAATTCTCTTGAAATTCTTGAAATTCTAAGAAAACCTAAGGGATTTCAAGATATTTTAAGGAACCTCAAAAGATTGTTAAAAGAGTTCAAGGCAGTTTAAGGATATTCAAGAGTTTTTACAAGATTTCAAAGGATTTTTAAAAGAGTTTGAAACAGTTATGAAAAGGATGTTACAAAGATTTCTATAGATTTTAAGAGATTTCAAGTGATATCAAGTGATGTCACGTGATTGTAAGGAGTTTCAATGGATTTCTAAAGAATTCAAGAGAGTTTAAAGATTTTCACGAGATTTCAAGATATTTTAAGTGATTTTAAGATATTTCAAGGAATTTATTCTAGTGTGGAGGACATCAAATGATATCCTTTATAAAATTACTTGAATTTTTTTTTAATATTTTAATCCGTTGGAGTTCATTAAAATCTCTTGAAATATCTTGAAATCTCTGAAAAAACCGTTTGATAACTCCTTTCAACTCTTTTAAAAATCCCTAAAATCAATGAAAATCTCTTAGCATCCCTTGAAATTTTCTTAAATCTTTTAAAGTCTTTTTATCCCTTGAACTTCCTTAAAATCACTAAAAAAAACTCCAGAAATCCTTTTATAATTTTTGAAATCTCTTGAAATCCCTTGAAATTTCTTAAAATCCCTTAAAATCTTTTGCAATCCTGTAAAATCTCTTTAAAATTCCATTTAATTTTATAAAATCTCTTAAAATCCTGAGTAATGCCGGATAATTTTACTACTAGTCCATAAATAAAAATTTTTGGTTTTGGAAACATTGGAAATCTTTTTCTTTATATTTTTATTTCAATAAATTTTAAAAAAATCGTCAGGCTAGATGTCTGAAACTTCAACCCAATTCAAATAGTATAGATAATTATTAAAAGAATGAAAACTTGAATTTTACTGCAATTTGAAGAAAACTCCGTTTTTTAATTATATTCCCGGTCATTTCTAGGTCTTTCTTGGTTTCCCAGCAAAGTCACCACCCTGGTTATTTAATTTGTGAAAAAAAAAAATTAAATGCGCTCGAACAAATTCCCTGACCTTAAAAAAATTTCCTGAAATTTCCAGGTTTTTCCAGATATAAAAAAATTCCCTGACAATTCCAGGTTTTCCAGGGTGGGTAGACACCCTGTACCATTATTAATAAAAGTAATAAAAACTTACTCAGGTAACATTCTGTGAAGGAGGTCCTCTGTCTTTTGCTTTTCCTCGAAGAGAAGGCGTGTTCGCTCACTGACTAGATCTTCGAGATTATTGGCATACTTTTCCATCATGTCCATCATTTGATCCATAATATTACGGTGCCTGCCAGCTTTCATTTTTTTAAGCCTTGTTCTGATTGTTTTAAAATCAGGTCGAAGTTCTGGACACTCGGTCCAACAATCGGTAATGGTACTAGTAATATATTCGGCACAATCTGCCTCGGACTCAGAGAGGACATTTATGTCAGGTCTAAAGGGTGGTTCACCATCTTCTGGGAACCTCTTTACTTGGTCTATGATATCTGTTAATTCGTTAATTAAAGTTATTTTTTTCTCCAGTCATTGGTCGGCTAAATTTATAATGTACAATGTACAAAACACTCACCTTTGGGTTCCATGTCCAATCCGCCATAAGGTCCTTTTCTTCCAATCATCTCATAGAGAATAATTGCAAACGAGTAGATATCTCCCTCCTGAGTTCCTTTGATTGGGGCATTTGGATTTCGCAACAATTCCGGTGCTTTCCAAAACAAGTCTGTACAATTTCAAGTACAAACATTAGAAACTTTTTAACAAATCGTTAACGAGATTTTATAGGATTTTAAATAAGGGACTATTCAAGTATTACGTAAGCAGCTTGTGAGGGAGGGAGGGTCTAGGTAGTTTTTTATTGTTTCAAACATGGGAGGAGGAGGGGGGGGGTCAATCGAAATCTTACGTAAGATATCGCTTCGTCTAATTAAATCAGTTTTAAGTGTTGCCGCTACTGCAAATCCAGCAACATCAAAATTTTACATAATATTTTATAATGAAGTCATTATTATTTATGAAAGAATAAATACATTTGCATTTAACTAAGTTAATAGTGTCTTTTTGCCTGACTTTAATAAAATATATTTTCAATTTAAAAAAAAGGGGGGGGAGAAAATTTTAAGTAATTTGGAGGGGGGATAAAATGCTTAGTGTTCCTTACATGGAGGGGGGGGGGGGGAGTTCAAAATTGCTTATGTAATACATGAACAGGTCCATTAATGTAAAATTTTTAATAATTTTCAGAATTTGAAGGAATTTTACGAAACTTATTAAGATTTCTCAGTTATTGAAGTTTTATGGAATTCTAAGGAAATTCAAGGGGATTGGCAAGATATCTTTGTATTTTCAGGAATTTTAAGGGATTTAACGAGTTTTTATTGAAGTTTGTTACGAACGAGAGTTTTTCTTAAAAAAAAAAACTTTAAAGAGTTAATTTTTAAAAATGTTAAACTTTTATTCCCGTTGCCGGAGGTACAAACTGACAATTGTAGGAAAATTGGTTTTATTTTTAATTTATAATTGTTATTAAATATTTTGACTTCGTTATTATAATTGTCGAAGGTCAATATGATTTCTAATTTGTTTGTGATTTTGAATTTAGGTAGCCCGAATGATCCCAAAAATTTAATTTAAATAAACATTCTCCTTCAAACAATTATTATTTATAATAATTGGCATTTTGTACCTCCGAAAACGAGAATAAAAATAAAAATTTTTTAAAAATTAATTCTTTACAGTTTTTTTTTAAAGAAAAACTCTCGTTCTTAATAATTTAAAGTAATTTTTATGGATTTAACGATGTTTTGTGGAATTTTAAGTAATTTTGAAGAATATCAAGGGGGTCATCCACAAAATACGTGATACTCTTAGGGGCGGGGGGGTGTTCACGAAAAATTCACGGTTAATCACGCGGGGGGGGGCTTTATCACGTGATATAGACCGTCTTTAATAAAATCATAAAACGGATTCTTTTTATACATTTATCTCTTACTTTATATATAAATGTGTTTTACTTTGCTCATAAATCTTCTTCTTGAAAACTGTGGCATACAATTGAAAAGGTAATCAAAATTTTAATTATTTTTTTAATGTTAAGAGCGGGGGGGGGGGGTTTACAGTTTATCACGTATTTTTCAAGGGGGGCCTATGAAATATCACGGCCTATCATGATGGGGGGGGGATGTCCATAAAATGTATCACGTATTTTGTGGATGACCCCAAGTCATTTTAAGGGATTTTAAAGAAATTCAATGAAATATTATAGAATTTTAAGGAATTTCAAAGAATTTTACGTCATTTTTGGGGATTTTATAAAATCCAAAAAAAATGTAAATAATTTTATAAAATCCCAAAAGATTTTAAGTAATTTAAAACTATTTAATAATATTTTATGGTATACTTAGTAATTTTAAAGACTTTAAGAGCTTCCAAGGAATTTTATGTAATTGGAAAAGATTTCAGGAGAATTTCTGGGATTTTAAAGACTTTTACATGATTTTGAGAGACTTAAAAAAATTCACTGGGATTTCCAGAAATGTTCTCACGAGATTTTAAGAAATTGAAATGAATTTTACGAAACTCAAAGCGCTATCTCGGAATTATTGATATTTTAAGAGATTTTTTCAAAAGTTGAAAAGATTTCACGAGATTTTATGGGATTTTTGGAACTTTATTGGGATATACAGAAATAATAAGGAATTTTACGAGACTTCCTAGGATTTTAAGGAAATTTAAATGATTTCATGAAATTTAAAGAGATTTTATGGGATTTTAAAAACTTTCACAAGATTTCATAGGATTTTTTGAAATTTATTGGGATTTCCAGAAATAATAAGGGACTTTACGAAATCGTATGGGATTTTTATAAACTTTAAAGAATTTCAATGTATTTCACGAAATTTAAAGGTATTTCGCAACGAACGTAATGAGTAAGATTAGTATATGTCATATTTAAATTAGAAGTCGTCAGTCTTTTTAAAAAAATTTGCCTTTTAAATAACAATCAGATAATTTTCAGATTGAAAATTAGCCACAAATAAATATTACATCAAGAAATGTTTAAGGAGCAATATCTATATCAAAACAACATGGGAGTCTTTTATAATGTCATGTAGGATGACGCATTTATAATAAATAATTTATTTAATAAATAATCAATTTATAATCTGTACACTAATTTAAAAGGTATCCATTCATTAATTATTTATGTAAATCACTCATAATTTTAATAACGCAAAATATTGTAAATGAACAACAAATTATAAACATTTGATTTATTAAAAATAATCAATAAGCTAAAGCATAGAAATGTTCTATGGAATTTTGAATAATAGTAATCAATTTAAAAGAGTTTTACGAAATTGATTGAGATTTTAGAGATTTTAAGTGATATTAAAAGGATTTTAAGGAATTTTATTAAACTTATAAAGATTCCTGAAATTAGACAAGGAATTACAAGTTTTTATATTTCAAAAATTATAAATTCTCAGTTATTTTGTAAACTTTGGAAATAGCTTAAAAATTTTTTTAATCCTTTCATTTGAAATTGTTAAGAATCCTCTGAATCTTTTTAGCAAAAGGTGTTCAAAAACGAGAAATTAATCGCGCGCGAAGCGCGGACAATAGTTGCTAGTGTTTTTAACTTTGTGGTGTTGGTATTTTGACATTTTTAATTTTTCTTTTGGAAACCAGGGTTGGGTAGTTTAGTTTAAAGTGAAAAACAGAGGAAGGCATCGTTGAACATTACTGTACCGCGTACCACAGTTTGGAGAACTTTGATTTGAATAGATAAAAGAAAAAACTCTATTTACTTCTATAATACTGGTGTTCGCCGATGCTATCAGACTCCGCACAATGACGCATGTCGTGAAGACCAAAATCAGAAACTTGGAGTACCCAACGTGAAGTAACAACACAATTGGAAGACTTGAGATTGCCATGGCAGACTAGTACGGATGACTCGTGAATGTACAACATACCCTAGAAAAAATATTTAAAAATGAAAAATATAAAATACAAAATTAGAATAATACACTTTTCCTCTATTACTTTTTTCCACAGAGGCTTGACTTTACCTTAATGAGATCATGAACTAACGATGCAATGAACATATCGTCTAACTTTATATCTTCATTTTCAATGATGTCCTGCAACATAAATAAAAATTTCAAAATATCGTTCCAAGAACAATACATTAATTTAAAATCATCTCACATTGTGAATTTACAAGAAAAATTGAAAATAAAAACTTGAGTGTCTTCTTTTGAATTTTGTACTTACATAAAGACTTCCTTTGGCACAATAATCAGTAATTAATAATATCCTCATGGGTTCCACGCACGCTCCGATAAAAGAATTGAGATTACCGTGTCTTATGTCACGGAGAATGCGCATTTCTTTCATAACATCACGTGAAATGTCTTTTTTCTTAGAAAACTTGAGCTCCTTTATTCTCACGACCACACCATGGTAGTGTCCTGTTTGCGCAAACACTTGATTCCCGCATCTCGACTCATAGGACATTGCGCTAACTAAACTTAACTGAAAGGGAAATAAACGTTTATTTATTACCAGCAATATTAAATAAGACCAAATACATTCCAAATCAGGCAGGTTCTCCAAAAAACACGCCCCCTTTTCTTTAAACCACGCCTCTCTTTCTTAAAACCACGCCCATTTTCTTCCAACCACGACCCTTTCATTATCAGAAAATTATTTTTTCAAATTTTTTGATGAAACAATTTAAGTTAGAAAAATAATCCAAAGATAAGAACTCCCTTTTTCTCCAAACCACGCCACTTTTTCTTCAAACCACGCCCCTTTTTCCAAACAACATCCTCTTTCTTTAAACCACGCCCATTTTCTTTAAACCACACCCCCTTTTCTTTAAACCACGCCATTATTCCTCAAGCCAATCGCTATTTCTGTAAACCACGCCCCATTTTCTCTAAACCACGCCCATTTTCTTATTAGAAAATTATTTTTCATAAAATCGAATTTTCAAATTTTTTGCTGAAACAATTTAAGTTACAAAAATAATGCAAAGGCAAGAAATTGTTTGACTAAAAAGTTTTTAAATTCAATATATTTCACATTTATCCAGATGGGGATTGGATTGTGGATATTTTCATAAATGGATAATAAAAATCAAACTGAGATTCAAACGAAGTTTTTGTACATTATTGAAAAATATCTGGTTAAATGTGAAATATTTAAATATATTGAATTTAAAAACTTTTTAGTCAAACAATTTCTTGTCTGCATTATTTTTGTAACTTAAATTATTTCAGCAGAAAATTTGAAAAATCGATTTTATGAAAAATAATTTTCTGACGATAAAAATTGTTTAGCTCACGTAAAAGTTATAGGAAGTTTTCCTTATATGAATGTATATTTTTCTTAAATATTAAACAAAAATGGTGGGTATTTCCATAAGCCAAGAGTGAAGAGAATTTGTTTGTTTATGAAAATTGAATTATTTTATTTTTCTCGGAAATATTGCAAGATATCATAAATGAGTAAAAAAACTTTTTGTATAACTTTCTTAACTGTGCTAAATATTTTTTTAACATTTTTTCGTATCTATTGTTGTTTGCAAAAAAAAAAAATGCGAGAATTCGATTTTATGAAAAGAAATTCTCCTGGCCACAAATTTATTTGACCGGCAAAAAACTCACAAGGTATTCTCCTCATTATAGTACAAATTCAACAAAAAATTGGCAAAAAAATATAAGTGTGGGTTTTTTGAAAAAATCGACTTTTATTATTTTCAGAAAAGCCGCCGCCATTTTGTTAATTTTGAACATTTTTTAAATTTTCTCGTAGATTTCGAAAGAAGGCGATAAACTTTACCAGAATCTGGAAATCTGAAATATCTCAATTAGGTCAAAAGTTATATAAGTTTAAAGACAAAATTTGGGTCTTTTGAAAAACAAAGCTAAAAATTCAAATACGCATAACTCCGTAAAAAAATTTGTTTTCACAAATCGAAAAAATACGTATCGCCTAATTTCCTCTAGAAAACAACATATTTCGTCGCCGAGAAATTCTAAAACTTCACGTGTAGAACCTGTCTGATTTGAAATGGATTCGGTTATAAGTTCAATAAAAATCTGAAGAATTGAACAATTTTAGACCCTTCAAATAAACTTTTTTCCAATTTCAAGGCAAGCACGTTTGATTATATCAAATTTTAAAAGATTTACAGCAATGTTAAGGGCTTTAACGAGATTTCATGGGATTTTAAGTAATGTTAGGGTATTTAAAGGGATATTACGAAATTTATTGAGATTTTAGAGATACTAACGGATATCATGGTATTTCAAAGAATTGTATGGAATTTCTAAGTATTTGAAGAAATTTGAGGGTACTTTAAAGGATTTAACAATATTTCATGAGATTTTGAGTAATCTTAAAGAATTTCAAAGGCACTTTACGAGATTTATTTGGATCGTAGAGAACATTAAGAGATTTTATTTTAAATCCCTTCAAATTAAGGAATTTTAACATAATTATTAAAGGAATTTAATTTAAGGAATTTAAAATTAACGATAAAACTAGTGTAACTTCTTTAAATTTTCGAAAATACATTGAAATTTAACAAAGTTCCTTGAAATCCTGTAAAACTTCTTAAAGTTCCATGGTATATCGTGAAATTCCTTTAAATTCGTTAAAATACCAATAAATTTCGTGAAACTGCTTTAAACTTCGTAAAATACATTGAAGTTTCTTAAAATACCTTAAAATCCCATGAAGTCTTGTAAAATTCCATGAAATCTCATTAAATTCCTTATAAATATAAATATAAAATCATTCCTAAAATGATTTTATATTCCTTGAGATTTTTTTATAATTCCACAATATCTCAATAGCTTTTAGAATTCCATAAAACCGCAATAACTTTCGTAAAGTCCCTTGAAAAGCCAATGAAATTTCTCCAAACCTCTTGAAATTCATTAGATTTCTATAAAACTCCAATAACTTAAAATATCTCAGTAAAATACTACGAAATCCTTTATTATTTTCTATAAAATCTATTTACCATTCTCTAAAATTGAAATGACGTAAAATATTTTAATATTTCTAAAACTTCAATACATTTAGTAAAATTCCTTTAAATTCCTCAACATTGCTTAAAATCTCATGAAATCTCGTTGAAATCTTTAAAATTCCTGAAAATTTCTTGTAACCAAATTTAATTTCCTTGAAAATGAAAAAACATGTTTATTTGAAGGGTCCAAAATTATTGAATTTTAAATTAGAATCATGTAATTTTGTATTCTTTTATATTTGATTATTATTTGAAGAGTGGCATGTCAAAAGGGATTAACCCACACTTTTCCGAAAATGATATTATTACCTAGAAAATTCTTAATAATTCAAATACACATCCTCACCAAAGGATTTGTTTATAACTCGTTTTTTCGAAATTCCCATAAAAAACAAAATTCCACATTATAACCAATTATTAATAATTATAATGTGTTCCACGTGTTTTTTTTTGTAATAAAATAAACAATACAGTGTTTTAGCAATATATTTAAAAAAATGAAGATCAACAATTTTATCTTAAAAAAAAAAAAAATGTTTGAATATCATTTTTTCAAAACGTAATGACTTTTTTCAATTCAGCACTAAAATATCCCCGGAGTGGACATTTGTTTTTTTTTTTTAAATTGAAAATTAGATTTTACAGAACGTTTTTTACCTCTCCTGAAAAATTTGATAAATGTGGGTTAATCCCTTATGACATGTCACCCTTCAGTTGATTATTTAATATTACATATTCACAAATTTAACGCACCTTACTAGGCGATGACATCAAATTGTCCAGATGCGGATAACCGTGTATTTCGTTGGGGTCAATTTTCCAAAGTAAACCCTCAATTTCTTGTTCGATTTTCCACCTTCGATAAATACTTATTGTAACAACTGTGGCACAAAATAGCATAGCTGCCAAAATGCCAGCAGCTATTATACTGCGAAGATGCATATCGTCCTGAGGACAATGTTCGTTTAGAAAACCACAACCTGGTTCAGCTTCCGGTTTATTTTTACCAGGCCAGTCCATTGCTTCCGACGGCCGGTAAAGCTAAAAAAAACGGAATAATGTTTCCTATAATTTAAATATATTCTATTTTCTATAGTATCTAGTTAAATTTGATAATTTTCAGTAACATAGCTTCCAAATATTTTCGAACTTCGGATGTTTCTAAGTAGTAATTCTTTCAGATTTAGCTACTTTTAAGGATGCTGGATCCAAGTTCTAACATCCAAATTCGATTTTCTCATTTAACGCAAAAAGTATTAAAGTTATAAATTTTTTTTTCGCTCTCTATGCATATTTCTATTTAAAAAGTAAATAGCTCTACAGAGCGAAAAAATATCTAATTATAATATTTATTAAGCAAAATGGGAAAATGGAATTTTTAGATATAATTTGAAATAATTGCATGTTCCTGGCGTTATTCTAATGATTAAGCTTAAATCCTTAAATATCGAATAAATTCCTCGCTATCTTGAATTTTGAATACACTGAAAATATTGAAATTTATACAATATTCTCTGACGTTTTCAGACTCTGTAGCAAGTTAGCAACCTTGATATAGTCTACTCTCCAAGCAAGTAGAGTACCTTTCAAGGTCATTTTAAGGGGTTTGAATACAATTTCTAAATTTAAAATTCGATTTCTTCGTTTTACTTAACAAATATTATAATTAGATACTTTTTCACTCTATAGAGGTCCTCATTTTTAAAATAGAAGTATGCGTACACAGCGTAAAAATGTATTATTTTAATACATTTTATGTAAAATGAAGATATTGAATTTTAAAGCTAGGTTTCGAATTCCTCGTTTTGAGATAAAAGTATTCAAATTAACATTTTTTTCGCTCTACAGACACAATTCTATCCTGTCATAAAAAAGTGGTTGTGATTATATCGAAAAGAGATTTTTCTCGCAATCTCGAAAACTGCAGCCACATTCTCTCTTCCCTTATTGGTTGGATTTGTACTCACTGCCTGTACTTTAGAATTGAAATCGAAGCTTTTCAAGAGATTTCACAAGATTTTAAGGGAATTTAACGAATTTAAAGGGTTTTTAAGAGACTTTAAAAATTAAAAGTTTTTTATAGAATTCCAAAAAATTAAAAAAATTTTAAAAGATCTCTTAAGATTTCAAAGATATCATTACAACTGAAAGGATTTCAAGAGATTTTAAGGAATTTAATGCACTTTCAAAAAATTTCAAGGGACTTTAAGTCATTTTTAAGGTACTGCAAAAAAATTCAAAATTGTTTCAAGATTTTCAACCAATTATATATATTTTTAAGTATTTCAAGGAATTTTAAATGATATTAATGAATTTTAAAAGATTTTAAAAGAGTTCCAAAGAATTTAAGGATTTTCCAGAGATTTTAAACGATTTTAAGGAATTTAAAGTGATTTAACAAAATTTCAAATGATTTTTAGGAAATTTTGACGAATTTCAATAAAATTCAAAATAGCTTAAAGTTTTTCAAATAATTTAAAAATACTTTCAAGCATTTAAAGAGATTTCAAAAAGACTTAGTGGGATTTTAAGTGATTTTGAGAAATTTAAAGAGATTTCAAGTGATTTTAAGAGATGTTGAGGAATTTAAAGCGATTTTGAAATATTTCAAGTCATTTTAAGTAATTTTTTAAGCATTTTAAAGAAATTCAAAAAAGTTTTAAGATTTTCAAGTAATTTAAAATTACTAGCAACTATGATCCGCGCGCTCTGCGCGCGATTAATTTCTCGTTTTTGTAAACCTTTTGGTAAAAAGATTCAGAGGATTAAAAAAAATTTCAAATCAAAGGATTTTAAAATGTTTTAAGGAATTTCAAAAGTATAAAAAATAATTGAGAATTTATAATTTTTGAAATATAGAAACTTGTAATTCCTTGTCTAATTTCAGGAATCTCTATAAGTTTCATAAAATTCCTTAAAATCCTTTTCATATCCATTAAAATCTGGTGAACCTTCTTTAAATTTCTTAAAATTACTTGATATTCCTTAAAATTATTTAATATTACTCAAAATACCATGAAGTCTCATTAAATTTCTTAAAATTTTGTTAAATACATTAAATTATAGAAAATGCAATGAAATCTCACCAAATCCCTTAAAATTTCTTAAAATTCTTAAAATTCCAAAAAATATTGTCAAATCCTTTAAAATTACTTTATAATCCCATAAAATCTCATATCCCTTAAAATTCCTGAAAATCCCATGAAATTCCTCACAAAATTCCGTTAAATTTCGTAAAATCACTTGATATTCATTAAAATTATTTAAAACCTCATGAAAATTTCGTTAAATATTTGAACATTTCTGAAAATTTAATTAAATCTCGCCAAAACCTTTTAAATTTCTTAAGATTCTATAAAACCCCAATAACTGGTAAAATCCCTTAAAATTTCTGATAATTACCATAAATTTCATAAAATTCCTTAAAATACCGTGACAGCAATCGTTTTGACAACGAAAAAAATCTGAAGATAGTTTTCAAATTCGGTATATTCATACAATTCGCGCAATTTCTAAACCAATCAGGTTTTCGACAACAATGTGTTCGATATGTGAAAACATCACTTTTTTAAGATAGGATTTTTATATATTTCAAGGAATAATAAATTATATATTAAGGATTTTAAATGATTTTAAAAAGTTTAAAGGGATTTTAAGTGATTTTGAAGAATTTCAAAATAATTCATATGAAAATATGAACATTACATTATGCAATATTCAAAAGGTGTAAATAATTAATAAACTTAAATCAAATCAAAATCTGTTAATTCTCTTTTAATGTCTTGAATTCTTTGAAATTTTTAAAAATAACTTAATCTCTTTTTGAATATTAAAAAAATTGTTTGAAATCTTTTTAATTCCTTTAATTAAATTTTCTGCAGTCTCCTAAAATACTTTTAAAAAATACTGTCAAATCTGTTGGAATTACTTGAAATCTTCTTAATTCTTTGTATTATTGACAAAGGCGCGCGCTTTAACGGGCACATGTCATTTTAGTTTCTAATAGAAGTAGATATACTGAGCGAAAAAATATCCAATTATAATATTTTTGATTAAAATGATAAAATACAAATTTTGATATTAGAAGTTGGTTCCAACATGTTTAAGGGTGTTGAGACAAGTTCTAGCTTTAAAATTCGATTTCTTCATTTTACTCAACAAATATTATAATTAGATATTTTTTGCTATGTAGCGCAATTCATTTTTTAAATAGAAATATGCATACAGAGCGAAAAAATGTATAATTGTAATACTTTTTTTGTAAAATGAAGAGATTGAATTTTGAAGTTAGATTTTGAATTCCTCGTTTTAAGGAAAAAGCATTCAAATTAAACAATTTTTTGCTCTATAGGCACACTTTTATTTCTATCAGAAGTACGTATACAGAGCGAAAAAATATTTAATCATAATATTTGGTGATTAAAATGAGGAAATCAAATTTTGAAGTTAAAGCTTGGTTTCAACACCCTTAAAGGGCGATTTCTACTGATCGATTCTTTTAGGCTGCAATTTTCATTGGTTGACCTTTCGCCAACGTCACCTTTTGAACACTACTTACTCGGTGAATAGACTATAGAACAAGATAATCTGAATGGATGCTGTAAATGACTCACTCACTAGAGTTTCACCCTGCTGGAACCGGCCGACGGGTTTCATTTGGTAATCACACGAAAAGTTGTTAAATCGAAAAGGGTCTTTCTTTACAGCAAGAACCGAGAAATTTCCCTCCGAATCTCCATGTTTGTCCAGCTTGATTGTCGCTCCGCTAACGCCTAAAAAATATAAAATGTTTAAACTTGAATTCTTCATTTAAGGGCATGCATTACTTATCCGATCCCTACCTTACCGACATTTTTTTCTCTGCAACGTTACCTGTAAATTTATTAAGATATCAAATTGAATATTTCTATAATTAAAGTTAAAGCATTAAGTTACGTTTATCTAGTCATAAATATTTATATTTATAAAAAGAAGATTATTTTAAAAATGTTTTTTTTTTATTTTAATAAAAATTTAGGATCAGATAAACGTACCTTAATTCTTTAACTTTAATTATAAAAATTTTCAATTTGATATCTCAATAAATTTAGAGGTAACGTTGCAGAGAAAAAATGTCGGTAACGTTGGGATCGGATACGTAATACATGGCTTTAAGGGCATGTGGCCATTACCATATAAGCAAATTTAAATTACCCGGGTTTCTTTTCAAAAATTATTACTTTAAAAAAATAATAGTGTACAGACATAAATAACGTGAATACGGACGTCTGTGTTCTATTATTTTTATTGTAAAGTAAAAACTGTGAAAGAAGCCTGGTTTATTAAAATTTGCTCATATGGTAATTACCTCATGCCCTTAAAATTTGAAAAAAATGACAGGCTTCGAACTGCTCTATCTAACAAAAAAAAAAAGTATTAAAAAAGTATCTTTTTCATGAAAAAGGCATCCAGAATAAAAAAAAAAAAAAAAAACATTTGAAAATTTTTTTTTAACAGACAAAAATAAACTTTTGAAGGGTGTTGGAACCAAGTTCTAATCTCCAAATTCGATTTCCTCATTTATTGCGATTTTATAGATATTAAGGGATATATAATTAAATCCCTTAAACTTCCTGAAAATACGATGAAATCTCGCCAAATCTCATAAAACTCCTTAGAATTCCATAAATTCCCAATAATTTTCGTAAAATCCCTCCTAATCGCACGAAATCTGGCGAAATCCCTTAATATTTTCTAAAATCTAAATTTTCGTAAAATCTCTTGAAATTCATCTAAATTCCATGAAATCTCGTGAGATCTCTTAAAATTTTTTAAAATACAATCAAGTCCCGCTAAACCCCTTGAAATTCTTTAGAATTCCACAAAACTCCAATAACTTTCGTAAAATCCTTTAATATTCTCTAAAATCCCAATAAATTTAGTAAAATCCCTTTCGAAATTTCTTAAAAAAATTTTTCAAAATCATTTTTTTGATAAATGTAAATATGTACGACCAGATAAACGTATCTTAGTGAATTTATTTTAATTTTAGAAATTTTCAACTCAATATCTAAATAAATGTAGAAAATGCATTGCAGGGGAAAAAATGGGACGATTGAAAATTCCCGAAAAAATAAAAGTCCCGACAATTTATAAAATTCCCGAAATTAAAATTTCCCGACACTGGAAAATTCCCGATCGAAAATTGACTACAATATAAAATTCCCGACACTAAAATTCCCGAAATTAGAATTCTGGAAATTTTATTGTTAGGTAATTATTTATTAGGGAATTTTGCAGTATCGGGAATTTTATTTTTCGGGAATTTTCAGTCGTCCCGAAAAAATGTTTTTACGGTAAGGAAAACTACTAAAATTCTACATCTAATAAACTGAAAGAGGAATAAAAATGTTAATTTTATAAAAAGTAATTGTCAAAAGCCTTAAGGCCATGTATTACTTATCCGATCCCTATCTTACCGACATTTTTTTCTCTGCAACGTTACTTCTAAACTTATTGAGATATCAAATTGAAAATTTCTAATATTAAAGTTAAAGCATTAAGGTACGTTTATCTGGTCGTAAATATTTACATTTATAAAAAAAAAAAAATAATTTTGAAAATTTTTTTTTTTATTTCAATAAAAATTTAGTACCAGATAAACGCACCTTAGCTTATTTTCTTTTGTTTTAGAAATTTTCAATTTGATATCTCAATAAATTTAGAAGTAACATAGCAGAGAAAAAAATGTCGGTAAGGTAGGGATCGGATAAGTAATACATGGCCTTAAACTTGGTTCTTTACAAAATTTTATTAACTTCGAAAATATTTAGTATTTTTTAAAGTCCTTTGTCTTGATTTGAAATTTGAAATATGAATTGCCATATTTTTTATACACTATTCAGATATTTCTGGAATTTTTTTCCTAGCTTCTGTCATTGACTTAAACTTATACAGAAAATCTTTTAAGTTTTCAACTGAAGATTGTACTCTACATATAAATTATAAAAATTAACAATTTAATATTTTAATACATTTTACTGTATACTTATTAAAATATGACATATATTGATTTTGAAAAAATTCTTGCAAGTAACTATAGATATTGTAATTTTAAAGATTTTTTCTATACAAATTTGAGCCTATGGCAAAAGCTAGGGGAAAAATTCCAAAAACATTTGAATAGTGTACAAAAGCTATGGAAATTTATCTTTAAAATGATATATAAAAATTTTGAATTTTGAGTTCTCACCTCAAAATTCAATTTCTTTATTTTACTTGATATGTATTATAAACTATTAAAATTGGGAAATTTTTCTTCAAAATTTCTCTTCAAAATTTTGAATAAAAATTGTTAGGAGAAATTTGGAGCAATAGTTTTGCAAATAAATTTTAAATAAAAATTTCGGAAATTTTTAATGTTAGGAAATTTTAATTTCAGGAATTTTCCATTTTGGGAATTTTTAATTTCGGGATTATTTAACTTCGGGAATTTTATAATATTTTAAAGTAGCAAAAACTTGCGTAAAACTTGCAAAGTCTTGCCTAAAAAAGTATCAAAAAAGTAAAAGTCTTAAAGTTCGAAGCCTGTAATTTGGATTTGTGGAAATTCCTCTTATTAAGTTAAATTAACCCTAATAATTAAAATTAAAATTTAATTTTTCTTCAAACTGACTTTGATATGTGTGGTTCTTGATAATCGTTTCTATTATCTTAGTTCCGTTGCTAGCGATTTCCTCCAAAGTACTATCTGGATTGTTTCTTATAAGCTGATCTAGTGCCCTTGCATACAATTTAACAGAATCGTAAAGGTACGCTGCATGGATGGAGACATACTGAAATAAATAGATTAATTGTATTAAATAAATATAAATTAGTTTCAATTACAGGGTGTCTAACATGTTCTTCAGGGCCTTGAATCTAAGTTCTAATCTTAAAATTCGAATTCTTCATTTTACTCAACAAATATTATATTTATATATTTTTTCACTCTGTAGAGTAATTCACTCTTTAAATAGAAATATGCGTACAGAGCGAAAAGATATTTTTTTTATAGCTGTTGAGTAAAATGAGGAAATTGAATTCCGAGGTCTTGAATCTCGGACCCAACACCCTTAAAAAAATTCCATGACTTTTCTATGATTCTTTTTAAAGTTTTTTCTTTACGGGATATAAAAAGTAAATAACGATTAAAAATAATTTAAAAAAATACAAACGTAGAATATGTATTTCTATAAAATGAAGATTTCGATAAACAACTCAACTTTATATTGGCGCGCATTTCAAATTAAATAAATTCTTAGGAAAAGATTCTTAAGGGTGTTAGATCCAAGTGCTAACATCAAAATTCGAATTATTCATTTTACTTTGTAAATACCACAAATAGATATTTCTTCGCTCTGCAATAATATTTATTTATTAAATACATAAATAATTAAAAATATAAATAAGGTAATACTTTAATTTTTAACATTATAAGATTTACGAAAAAAATGTTTGTTAATAAATAATTAATTAATTTTTATAATAAATTTTTCTCTAGGGAAAGCCGGGGAAAAGTGGTATACCTAACGTTAAAATAAATTTTTCACGTAAAAAAATTTTTTTTTTCGCACAATCGAGTTAGTGGCTTATTAGTTGAATCTATCATAAAGCTTTTACGGGTATTCAACTTTGAAAT
>JAUESH010000043.1:8808217-8838889 GCA_032275165.1 Synergus magnus | reverse complement strand
AGGTCGATAGAACCTTAAGTAAATTAGTTCTCCTCTTAATTTAAAACTAAAATAATTAAAACAAAAGTATATAGTAGGGATAAAGGTTGACAAGCGTCCCGAAGGGCGCAAGCGCGCAACACGGAGCGCGACGTGTGATGAGAATGTGCGAGCGAAGCGAGCAGATTTTTTTCAGTGCAATTCGACCAGATTAAATCTGTAGATTCTATAGAATTTTCTGTAATTTCAACAGATTATTTTTCTGCGTGTATGCTTCCATTCGTTTAAAATTTTTCGATAACTTCTCTTCAACGATCGAAACACAGCCACATCTAAGGGTTCAAATGGGTGGAATTAAGTTTCAGCAAGATGAATGCAATATTATTATTCTGGCATTGCTTAATCACCTCGTATGATACGTGACTAGGTAAATTGTCTCCAATTAGAGCTTTTCTTCCTGTCAGTTTTTTAAAAAATGGCGAACAAAGAGAAACCAATATTTAAAGATAACCAAATTTAACTAACCACTTTTACTTCGGTTATAACGGGCACCTTCAATGCGTCCTTCGATCCACCTTGCCCTTACTGCAAACATTACATTCGTAGAAGATTTTCAAGTGTCCATTATTCTTACGATATTCTCTGGAGGGATGTTTTCAGAAGAAACCTCTAAGTTGTCAAAATATACATTAGCAACTTCAGAATTAACTTTTGCTCTACTTCTTTTGATATTTTCGGACAGACGCACAGATAAATCCTTATGGCGTTGTAAAAATGACGATACTCACTCTCGACCTGGTTTCTTATTTTTGAAATATAGTTATAGGAAATGCCCAAGAACCAGCAAGTACTAAACCTAATGCTAGTGAAGCTTCTTCTGACTCATCTAATGCACAAGGATGACCATATGTTTCTGTGGACTTGCATTACGAAGCTTCTCTGACAAAGTCGTTGCAGGTACTTCAAATTTTTCTGAAGATCGTTTGATGGAGATTTTGTGCGTCTAGACACCGTGAATTGCATTTTGCAACTGCTCTTCGGAATATTTAAATAAACAAGATGATTCTACCTTGGCTACATAATTTTGGACCATGTACCGCTTTTCCCTACAAAAAAATTGTATAAAAATCATTCTACAATAAAAACCAAGGATCTGATTTTGGTTAGAATTTTAGAAAATATTGTGAAGGTGACAAACAATATGATAGATGACATAATTATCCGAAAAATTTTTAAGGGAAAATTCTACAAGTGCGTAAGGGGACGTAGCTTAAATAGTGTGCGGCAAGTCAGTTTTTCGATTTCAACTAGTGTACGGTTAGTCAGAGTCGACTGTAATTCCATTAGTCAAATTCTTACTAATTCAGATTGAGAGAGTAGTGTAGTAAAATTCAAAGACTTTTTACATGTAAGAAGAAAGCCATCACAGAGTGGGAATTAAAATCTATAAGAAACAAATTTTGGTGTGCGATGTATGGTGTGCGTATGAGATGAGACTGGATGGGGCGGGACGATCATGGGAACGGGTGATACAACTGATGCAGCTTCAACTTCGGCTTGTTCGCTTTGTACGCTGCAACCAACAACCAACAGCCAAGAACCAACAACCAACAATCAACAATCAACAAGCAGCAACCGGCCGCTGGTTCATTCCTTCGTTCTTTCGTTCGGTCTGTCGGTTGGCAAGCAACAGCAGAGCTAAATATAGTCGCGATAAACACAGGCAGTTAGTATAAGCCACACTGACGCCGCGCCGCGCGCCGTATCCTTGAATGCTTAAATAATGATCCATGCGAGAAACGGATCCATGGTGGTCGCACAAACCCACGTGGGATTTCGCTGCCGGGATTTTCTCCGGTTCGCACTACAATCCTGCCATCAGGGGAACTTTGACTCCAATGTGGCAGTTGAAAAAAAAAATATATATTCGAATCCCTTTTTCTTCCTTACTTGGGGAAATTCGAACAGCGTCATACCTTTTGTTATTCTAGACTGTAAAGGTTCTTATTAAATTGGGTGAACTTACGAAAAGGGTACACATCCGATTTCCTTGAAACTGCGTATACCTATATATTTTGATGCGCTGATTACGGATATAATAGTGAAAATTGGCGACTAGTCGATTTTTATGGTGAAACCATGAAAAAAACATGAAAATCATGGTTTTTTGCGTTTATCTCAGCTAATATGCAAAATTTTTAAAAATGTTTCCAATAAAAATTGTAGATCTCATCGAGATACATATTTTTGTTGCAAGTATTTTTTTCTACGAGTGATAGTTTCCGAGAAAATCAGTGGTACATCGATTTTCATTTAAAGTATCTCATAATTTTGGGCTTTTTTTTGGGCTTTTCTAGGGCACCAATAAAAATTTTTGGGCTCCTTAATTCCATAAAAACAAACTCTCCAAAAACAACCATTAAGTTCCAAAATCAACCCTTATAAAAAACTTTTTTTTTAAATAAACCATACTATATTTCTCAGTTTTATTTGGGTACTTCGAATATCCCAAAATTAACTTTTGGGCTTCATCTCTTGATGACAAAAACTACCCCCTTTTTGCCACACAGATATGACTTTGCTGAAAAATAACCTTTTTCAACTTTTTACAACGATAAAGAGTCTCTGATTTTTGTGCTTCTCAAGAATACGAACACTGATTTTTGGGCACCATCCCTTCATGTAAAAAATACTCCCTTTTTGCCGCCCAGATATGACTTTGCTGAAAAATAATCTTTTTCAACTTTTCACAACGTCAAAGGGTCTCTGATTTTTGGGCTCCTCAAAAATACCAACACTGATTTTTGGGCTCCATCCCTTGATGTAAAAACTACCCCCTTTTTGCCACGCAGATATGACTTTGCAAAAAGTTGAAAAAGATTATTTTTCGGCAAAGTCAAAAGGGTCTCTGAAATCTCTGAAATCTTTTCAATTCTTTTTAAATTCTTTAAAAAAAAAGTTTAAAATTCCATGAAATTTTCTAAAATCCTCTAAATATTTCATAAATCTCTTTAAAAACTCATGTAATATATTAAAATCACGTAAAAAGTCTTGAAATCTCTAGAAAATCTTTAAACTCTCTTAAAATCCTTTGAAATCCCTTGAAATTCCTTAAAATCACTTGAAATAACATGAAATTTCTTCAAATTCCTTGAAATTAATTAAACTCACTTAAATCTCTTAAACTCTTTTAAAATACCTTGAAATTTCAGAAAATTCAATAAAATCTCTTGAAATCTCTTGAAAAACCTGGAAATTTTCGTTTATATTAACAAAGATCTCTTACAATCTTTCTAAATCTTTTGAAATTCCCTAAAATCTCCTGAAAAAATATTTTAAAGCTAAAACTATTTTGAAATCCTTTGGAGTTCTTCAAATGTGTTGAAATCTCTTCAACTTCCTTGAAATTTAGTACGAACACTTAAAATTCCTTTAAAGTCTCTGGAAAATCTTTAAATTAATTAAAATTAAAATTAATTTAATTAAATTAATTCCATTAAATCCAAGCACTTGACATCGCTTTGAATCCTTTAATTTTCCTAAAATCACTTAAAATATCAAAAAAAAAAATCCTTCAAAGTCTTTATAATGAAATCTCTTGAAATATTGGCCAATTTCGGGTAAATTTTTGCTAGTTTTGAATATTTTCAATCATTATCAATGAGAGAAATTTTATTTTATTTTCAATTTTTGTACCCAAGTATGAAATATTTTATTATTATAAAAATATCAAGAATTCTAAAAACTTTGCAGGATGAAGAAATTATTTAAATTCTCAAAGAATTTCTGCATTCTCTAGAAAATTAATGTTTAGTTTCTGTAAATCTGAATTGCAAATGTTGAGTTGTAACCTCAGAATGCAAGATTTCACAATTCTCCTAGAAAATGTAGATATTTCAAAAATGCGAAAATTTGCTATAGAATTTCTTACTCAACTTTTTTATTTTTTACTTTTAAGCTTTTTGGAATTACTTTACTTAAAAGTCAATCTTAAATAAAAAGATTTGTAAACACACTTACGAAAAATTTGAAAAGAATATTTGAATAATGTAAATTTAAGGTCGATTTATGTAACCTGCAGCGGATTTTTCTATAAATAGAACTTATTATATCATTCTAAGACACTTTTTAGGACGTAATATTTTTCTAGCGAATGCTAGTGTTTAAAATGTTAATGAGATTTCTTTCAGTCGAGGATATTTTTGATATTACATTTCTACCTGGATATTTGAATCAACCGCATAAAATGAAATTCTACAACTATACAATATAAAAAAATATATGTATAAAAATTTAAAAAATTTTAAAATACCGCCATTTCTAGAGTTGAAAATAGAAGATTTATAACATTAACTAGGGGGGCTTCGCCCCCCTGCGGGCTACGCGCACCAACCCCCATTTTATATTATTTTGTTATATGTTTTCTGAATATAACTGATGATTTAAGTCTTAAATTTAGATTAATTTTGAGAAACTTTTATTTTGGATCCATAATTTTATAAATAATTATTATTCATTTTTTTAAATTTTTTATAATTTTATTATAGAAATTTACATTCATTTTGAACAAATTTAATTTTTTTTTTTACCAAAGAAAGACCAAAAAGGGCGTATGTCACATGTTCGAGGGGGGATCAATAAGGGCGTATCTCACATGGGGGTCATTAAGGGCGTATCTCACGTAGGGGTCAACAAGGACATATCTCACGTGAGGGTCAAGAATGGCGTATCGTCATGAAGGTCACGCGATCGAGGGGGTCAAGAAGGTCGTATCGTCATGGGGGTCACATGTTCAAGGGGATCAAAAAGGGCGTATCGTCATGAAGGTCACGCGATCACGGGGGTCAAGAAGGGCGTATCGACATGGGGGTTACGTGGTCAAGAAGGGCTTATCGTTACGGAAGTCACGTGGTCGAGGGGGGTCAAAAAGGGCGAATAATCATGGCGTTCACGTCGGCGAGGGGTTCAAGAAGGGTGTATCGTTATGGGGTCACGCGATCGAGGGGGTCAAGAAGGCGTATCGTCATGGAGTCACGTGATCGGGGGGATCAAGAAGGGCATATCGTAATGGGGGTCACGTGGTCAAGAAGGGCGTATCATTACGGCAGTAACGTGGTCGAAGGGGGTCAAGAAGGGTGTATCGTTATGGGGTCACGTAATCAAGGCGGTCAAGAAGGGCGTATCGTCATGGGGGTCACATGTTCAAGGGGATCAAAAAGGGAGATCAAGAAGGGCGTATGTCACATGGGATGGATTCTTGACACAGCGGCGGCGACGAGATCTTTTTATAATATAGAGAGACAATGTCTGGATTTACTCAAACACGATATCTTGACGCGCATATTTCCTGAACAAAAAATTCCGTTATCGTTAAACTTTCTATTGACAAAAGCTCACTTGTTATCGCTCGATTTAATTTAAAAAACGGAAAGAACTATAAATAGATGTTAGCTGTAATACAAAAAAAAAAAAAATAGGAAATAAACCTTCGATAGAAAACATGACGGCAGTGAGAACATTAAAACAAGCTATTGTTTTGCACGTTTTACATTCATAAATATGCCTAATATAAAATCCTTCTTGGCCTAAGCTAAAACTTCTTGGCAGCGACTTTAATCAAGTTCAAGTGATTTAAAGAGATTCTAAATGAATTTCAAGAGATCTCTAAAAAAACTAAAGGACTTCAAGAAATTATAAATGATTTCAGGGAATTTAATGAAATTTTAAATGACTTCAAATTAATCTCAAACGAATTCTAAAGAATTCAGAAGAATTTAATAATTTTCAAGTAATTTCATCGGATTTCAAAATTTTTTTTGATCTTTAATAACTTCCAGAGTTTTTGAGATATTTAAACGGCTCTTAGACCAGATAGTCAGAAATGTTCACCGGGTTCAGAAAAATCAAGGAAAATTAAAATCCAAAAAACCGTTTTTGAGTTATAGTCAAAAAACTATTTTTTGGAAATTTTGGATTTTTCAAACCTTCTGACACTAAGTGAAACATCTAATTTCGACGAAACATCAATGATTTGTGCAATTTGAACGAAGAATTTCAACCAGTATTGCGAAAAGTGGCAATGTTTTGGAAAAATAAAAAAAATGTTTTTGTCCTTTAATAACTTCCAGAGTTTTTGAGATATTCGAACGGATCTTTGACCAGATTGCCAGGAATGCTCGCCGGGTTCAGAAAAATCAAGGAAAATTAAAATCCAAAAAACGGTTTTTGAGTTAGAGTCAAAAAACGATTTTTTGGATTTTTCAAACCTTCTAAAACTAAGTGAAACATCTAATTTCGACGAAATATCAATTTATGCCAGGAATTAAAATATGGATTTGACGGGATGTTAACGTTTTTTTAACGGATTTTATAAGAATTCAAGTGATTTTTTTTTTTAATTACAAGTTTCAAATAAAAATATTTTCAGCTTTAAAAGATTGACTTTATTTTAATTATCCGGTTTTCTTTTTTCAATTGGAAATGATGAATAACTTTTCGTATAGTTCAACTTTATCAATTAAAAAAAAAGGTGAAAAACTGACAAATTTCGAAAATAGGTGAACAAAATCAAAACAGGTGAAAAAATGTTTAAAAATCACAAATTAAAATTCCAGTTTTTCTTTTTAGGTTTCCATACGTAAAAAGTAAAATTGTTAGACTTTTTTTTTCTGCAATGCAATCAGTTAAAAGAGTATTTATAGACTGACAAGTGCTTACAAGGATGATTCTCATCTTTCTAACGATAATCTGAAATTGAGATCTGCATGACTGTCAAAAGCGAAAAACAGAGGAAAAAAAGAGAAACGGGCCGTTGAAATTAAAAGTCGCTTAGCTTGAAACAGGTTCAACTGTTTCCATAAAATTTGGCTTAATCGATTTTTTATGGCCTTTGAAGGTTGTAAATAAAATTCAATTTTCTAAGTCTCCTATATATTTGAAAACCATATCAAAAACTTTTACAATTTTACAATTGTTTTACATTAATTTTGTCGCCTCATTTAAATTTTAAATTCCGTTAAAATTATAAGTTTATAATTGACCAAAATAATGCCTGTTGAATAATATGATTTGATTGATATGATTTTTATTTATATCAAAACGATCATATTTGTAAAAAAATATATATTGCATTTCGGAAAAATAAACTAGCTGTGAAGTTGTATCAACTGTCTTGACATGGACATATGGTGGAAACAAAAAAAGCGTGACACACACACACATACACATACATACACACATCCGGACAATGTTTCAGGACATCATAATAGATATATTCCACTCAAAATTTATCAAAAAAAAAAAAACTGTTTTTGAAAAATGGATTTTGTCACCGCTACAAAGTTTCCCCCAAAGAGTATAAGAGAGAGTGAAAGGTCCCATAAGAGCGCAATGCTTTTCACCGTATACGGTTTTCAGCGCACTCTTGTGCTTCACTATGACACTAGACGCGTTTTTGTTGCACTCGCACTACAGACTACATTCGTCAGTCTCTTTCTAATAACTTTCATAGTGAGCTGAGAGTTGGCGCTAGTGTCGTATACTCTCACCTTCCACTCTCTCTTATACTCTTTTGTTTCCCCTATGAGGAAGCAAAATGATGTCAAATGGTTGTTCGAAAAAATAAAAATCAGGATAGATTATTATCCGGTAAAATAAAAATTACGTTAAATAGAAGTTCGGTATTTAGGAATATTCATGCGTCTCGAGATATGTTAATCTGTAAGTTTTTCAGTTTTGCCAGAAATTCTGTTCTTTTAATAATTATTACTTAGGTTCCCAATTCAATAATTATTTTTAAAAAGTCTTTTAAATCCTTAAATCAAAAGTTAGTGATTTTTAAAAATTGCTAGTTTTGATCATTAGAAGGTATTGAGATGGAAATTTTCATGGTAATAAGAAGTATAATGATCACAACTGTGTCGAATATTGGATAAAGGAACAATATTTAAAAAATAGATATTATGTATGTATTTATTATTTATATACACTCAACTTCCAGTTAAGTCAAAGCTCAGTTATGTCAACGCTCAGATATATCAAGACGCACCGCTCAGTTCTTTCACATTTAGGGCTGGGCTGGCATCCCCTCCACTTAGCAACACGTGACTTATACAATCCAATAGTGGAATCGGCGGGAATGTATACGCACCGACACAGATACACACGGCACACGTGTAAACCCCACTCCTTCCGCCCCAATAGACATTGGTGGAGATAAAGGGGAATTTGACATAACCGAACTGTTTTCATTTCAAAGGCCTTGACTTAACTGGAAGTTGAGTGTACAAATAAGATTCTGTACAGTAATGTCAACGATGCCTTCATGTTTAGCATTTTAAACTAAACTACCCAACCCTGATTTCCATTAGAATCTTATGGAAACCAGGGTTAGGTTGGCATGTTTACAATTTAACCATTTTGCTAACGACTATACACTAAATAGTTTAAATTTTTTGCACTTTTGCACCAATAATAACTGGATTGTTGCGCCGAGTCTCTTGAGCACCTATTTCTCTGTAATCAAACTTGCAATCGTGCTTGTCACTGTATCGGTGCAGACCGCAGAAGAGTCCACCACAACGACACTCAAATCCTGTCAGACCCACTTTCTTGCGACATTGGACGCAACGGTTTTTCTTCTTATTGGAGACTTGGTCAGTCTCTTTTCTGTCAAAATTTTCATTGACATCCCTGCTGATCGAACCTTCAGCAACTCCACTGCAAACTCCAACTTGGGGAACGGTAGGAATGGTGAGCTGTGATGTTGTTCCTGTGGAAGCTGGGTTGCCAAAGTTACTTTGTAACGAGCTAGCATTATTGGCGACGGTCTGCAAAGTTGATAACCGGGTGGCTGATACAGGGGGTTGTTAATTATCCTTTTGGCTCTCTTGGAAACATAGCGAGCAGAGACCGTCTGTTGCTGGCGAACCATAAAATCCACAGCTTCTACTGCACTGAGCTCGCATAGGATTCGAGTCGCGTTCCATTCTAGATTCCGTCTTCTTTACTTCTCACCACGTGTTTGCGTAAGACTGCTCTGATGTAGCAGGACAAATTATGTCACAAGTTAGATCTGAAAAGAGTTATTGGTCATTTAGTTCTTTAAAAAAATGTTTATATATTTGAAATGGAGAATATAATACTCGAAAATTTTTCAAGCCTATATCTGCTCTTGTAGTGGGATTCCGAGCCGTGAAAATTTACGAATCCGAACGGACCTCTCTTTCTATCTTAAGGTGTTAAAAAGAGGTCCGTTCGAATTCGAAAATTTTCGTGGCGTCGGAATCCCACTGCTGTAGAATTTATGAGAAGTTAAGGTGCCGTCCCATGTCGGCAAATAACTACGAGGTAAAGCAAAAACTAATGATAGTGAAAGAGACAAACAGATCTTCCTGTCTCTTTCTTTTACTCTTATGAGTTTCTGCTTACGCCGCCGTTTTCTAACTGTAGGGAATTTGTAGGGAATTACCATTGTCAGTATTTACCATCGAGTTTTCCATCGCATATATTTTATATATTCCGTGCCTAAAGGTTGACTCTCTCTTGTCATCCCCACTCTTCATGTTCTCGGCTTGCCGTTATTGTTAATGATTGATAATGTATTTAGTTAATTAGTTACTAGACAAGGTCTAGGATCAAGTTGCGGTCCCAGGTCGGCAGAAAACGTCGGCGTAAAGCAGAAACTCATGAAAGTGACTGAGACAAATATATCTGTCCGTCTCTTTCACTCTCATGAGTTTTTGCTTTACGCCGACGTCTTCTGCCAACATGGGACTGCACCTTCGGAAATAAAGTTCACACCACAGGTTAGACACTAATCGGATTTATTATAGAGACATGTGAATTGCAGGCACAATCGGAGATACACACGTCTTGCTTCCGTTATGGTTCCGTCCCATGCGGGCGTAAAATGCAAAACGTAAAATGAACAGCCAATCACAGAACACCTTTACATTTCTGTCTTCTCAAAAGTGTTCTGTCATTGGCTGTACAAGAGTGGGGATGACTAGAGAGAGTCAGACGGGCGTTCCATGATTGCGTTTCAACGCAGAGTTTAACGCAAACTCATGAGAGTGAAAGAGACAGAAGTATAATTTCATCTCTTTCTCTCTCATGAGTTTGCGTTCAACGCTGCGTTGAAACGCAATCAATGGCACGTCAGCCTCAACCCTTAGACGTGAAGCATGTAAAATATACAAGATGGGAAACTCGATGGTAAATTATAGTAACGGTAATTCCCTACACGTTTGAAGCATTTTATCAAGATTGTTTGAATTTAGAACATTAGAAGTTAAAACCAAAGCATAATATGCATATATAGAGAGTTAACCATAAAACTCTTTGCGTCGTTTTCAGTTGAGGGTGGCGTCCCATGATTGCGTTTTGAGTTGGGTCATAATGAGAGAACAAGAGACAGAAGTATACTTTTGTCCCTTCTACTCTCATTATGACGCAACACTAAACGCAATCATGGGACGCCAGCCTAGGGGTGCCGTTCCATGAATCCGCAATGCGTTACGTCGTAGTGAGAGTGAAAGAGACGGAAGTATACTTTTGTCTCTTTCACTTTCACTACGACACACCGCATTGCGGATCCATTGGACACCAGTCAGAGTGGCATGCATGCCCGGTATGTTTTGTGAAAAAGTTTAGTTATTAATTAACTATAAGAACAATAAATGAACAATGAAGCCAAAGAGCAACACATAAAAATACACATTGCACATGCAACTCGTCTAAAGGATCACTTGATAAAATGTTCTGCTTACAGTTTACATTGTACAGTAATATTCAACGAAGTTTTCTCTCTGTTTTCGATTGTAAACCTGCCAACCCAACCCTGGTTTCCATAAGATTCTAATGGAAACCAGGGTTGGGTAGTTCAGTTTAAAATGCAAAACAGAGGAGGGATTCGTTGAACATTACTGTCCATTTAAATTTCAAATTATAGAAGCATAAACGGTTAGTCATGGTGAAAATTATTAAAAAATAATTAAATTTTTTTTAAAAGTGTGCGGAAATCCATAACCTCTAATTAAAAAGTGCCCCAAATTCAAATTATGAATGAAATAAACGTGAAAAAAATACTTTTTTCTAAAGAAATATTTAATAATATAGAATAAATATAATTAAACTCACTGTAGAGTGAGAGCATTTGCTCGACATAAATTCTCAAGCATTTAAGAACAAAACTTGTGAAGAATCTAATTATTTACCTTATATTCTTGAGACGAGAGGACCAGGCAGTTAGGCTGGCAGGCAGGTAGATAGACAGGTTCGTTCTAATCTGAACTTCAATGAACTTCAATGAACTTCAATTGAGGGTTCGGTTTGTGAAACAGGTCCGGAACTGAGCGTCGATACTGGTGAGGAGAGCTGCTCCTGAGGTTGAATGATGTCGAGTTCTTAAAGTGTGCGATCTTTATAAGCACCTGAGCTTCGAAAATGGGCTCCAATCATAAAGCAGAATATGCAACTTGCCCATTGGTTCTTAGAAATAGACACTCCCTCTTCTTCGGTAGTAGCCAATGAGGTACATTCACTTTTCCTACCATGGCTACAGACAGT
Organism: Synergus magnus; assembly: GCA_032275165.1. Classification (NCBI taxonomy): domain Eukaryota; kingdom Metazoa; phylum Arthropoda; class Insecta; order Hymenoptera; family Cynipidae; genus Synergus; species Synergus magnus. Next base: position 8,827,342 of record JAUESH010000043.1, on the reverse strand, counting down.
AGCCTTTCCCCTCCACTCCTCTATTCCTCACAGTGGGTACACGATATTAGAAACGTTTTTGATACGTGCCAAAAACGTTCCAGGAACGTTTCCAATTTCTTCAAACTAATGCCTGAATATGAGACGCATGAATATTCCCCTAATTTCAATTGACATAAATTTCATTTCACTGAAAATAAAGTTACCTAAAAATCATTGACCATCATTTTTATTAATCCTAATTGCTATATAGTCTAATTTCTATTTAACCGAGTAAGCCTTTGACCCTAATTTCCACTTAACTTAAATTTTATTTAACCGAAATTCCATTTATCATAATTTTTATTTATCCTAAATTGAATTCAACCTAAATTTTATTTATCCGAAATTCAATTTGCCATAATTTTTATTTACCCTAAATTCGATGTGTCATAAAGTGCATGTAACAGAAAATCAGAAATTTCATTTGCCTTAAACAATTTCCGGCCAGTTTTCATATTGTTGTTTCCCATCTATGTGAATTTGGTCAAGTCGGTAAGTCAAGAGAAGATGGCGCTGTATTTCCGTTCTGTGATGCGAAGTGTGATAGGCGCGAAATTTAAAAAAAGAAATTACATATTATAATTATTAAATATTATTAATATTATTAATTATTATTGTAATTACATATAGGTTGTAGTATAAACAAATTCTAAGACAAGAAACAAAATGACGTGCTTTAACACAATATGTAATTTCTCATGACATACGTTAATCTTGGAGTTTTTCAATTTTTTTGGCTCGAAATTATATTCTTATTATTATTATTATTATTATTATTATTATTATTATTATTATTATTATTATTTAGGTCCCCTCTTCAACAAATATTAACAAAGTTTGCCTCGAATGAATGAACTTTTCGAAATTGGTTCTTTTTGAAACGGATTTAATTCAAATGCGCTTAAACGAGAGGTGTGTTAATTCGAAAAATCAACTAACAATGCAAATCTAGCAGAGAATGGTTCATTTTTATTTTTAAGCGTTTATACGTCGACGAATGCTAATAAAGCTTCTACACTTTGAGAAAAGATACGTGCAATGTAAGATACAATCACAGTCGCTTCGATGGACTGAGTCGTGAGAAGCCAAACCAGAAACTCAACCAAGCATTGATAACCCTTCTCCATTTTTTTTTTTCTGTTTTTACTTTTTCTAATTTTTTTTTTCTTATATCGCTTTGTGCCGGCGATTCTCTTTGCTGCGAATAATGATGAACCTGGCGTCGAAGACCGGCGACGATTTACAATCGAGAGACCTCCAGAATGGGTAGGACTACTTTATGAGGCGAACGTTGAAAAAAAAAAAATTTAACGATAAAAGGAGACTATAAAACGTGCCATTCGCTCGTAATAGTACCAATTGGTCATCAATTAACTATAAATACTCGCCAATAAGTTATTTTGAATAATTTTTTTAACGTTTCGATTCCGCGCACGATTTAAAATTTCCGGTTTATGCCGGTTTCTTAAGGTGGAATTTTTCAATTTTCAAGGTATCCATCATTTCTAGAAATCGCAAATATTATCGCATTTTTGAGGACTTCATTTCCTGTCACGTAGTAAATTTGAAATATTTTCGAATTCAACAAAAAAGGTCAACTCACAATAATTAGGAATTCAACAATTCGATATGATGATGAATTCTACGAATTTCAAACGATTTTAAAAATATCATGTAGTTTCAAGCAGGGTTGCAAAAATGCTTAATTATCCATTTTGAATTACTAATTACATACATAAAGGAAATTGTAATTAGCCTCAAAATAATTAATAATTACACAAGAAAATTGTAATTATACTCGAAATATAATTTAAAAATAATTAATTATATTTAAATTAATTTTGAGTATAATTAAAATTATATTTTGTAATTATAAATTATTTTGAGTATGATTAAAATTTTTCTATGTAATTATTAATTACTCTATTAATGTAATTACAAATGTAATTAATTAGTTGCAACCCTGGTTTCAAGGGATTTGAAATAAATCAAAGAAGTTTCAGGATTTTAAAACATTTTTAATAATTTTAAATAATTTCAAGGGATTTCAAGGATTTCAAGATATTTTAGGTGATTTTAAGGGAATTCAGGGTATTTGACGAGATAAAAAAATTTAGAAGGATTTTAAGAGATTTCTATTGATTTTAAACAATTTCCAGGAATTTCAAGGAATGTTTAATACCTGTAATAAAATACCTGTAAAATGCAATTTTATGTTACCAAATTAATTTATTAAAACTGTATAATGAAGAATTTTCATAAAAGATATTAATTCCCTTAATAAAAATAATTAAATAGTTTAAAGAAAGAAAGTCGGTGGAATTTAAAATATTTACAATAAACTGTTTTAAAACACGGATTATAATATGTGTAAACATTCTTTTTTTTATATCTATAAATAGTTGTATAAAATTGTATAGATTATTAATTTATTGATTTAATAATTAGTAAAGCAAAAATTAATGTTAACATTATGCAATAATATGCATGATTAAATCAGCAAAAAAAAAAAAAAAAATATATATATATAATCCATGTTTTAAAAAAATTGGATTGTAAATTTTTTAAACCCGATCGACTTTCTTTTTTTAAAATTATTTAATTATCTTGATTAATGGGATTGATATATTTCGTAAAATTGTCTTCATTTTACAGTTTTATAAAATTAAATTATTTTAAGTGATTTCAAAAAATTTCAAAAATATTAAAGAATTTTAAAAAGACTTGAAAGGATTTCAAGAGATTAAAAAAAATTTCAGTGATTTAAAGCGCATTAGAGATTTTTTTATATTAACTTTAAGGGCATGTGGTAATTACCATAAGAGCAAATTTAGTTTCGCTAATTCTAAGTTGTCAATAATAAATATTTTCCACTAAAACCAGAACATTCATATCCGTTTCGTACAGACGGAGGTAAATGGCCTAGTTTTAGTGAAAAATGTTTATTGTGGCAAACGTAAAGTTGGCGAAACTAAATTGCTCTTATGTTAGATAATAACGTATGCCCTTAAGATATTTCGAAAAGGTTTAAAGGGCTGTTAAGAGATTTAATGTAATTTTAGGGAATTTCAAGAGATTTCATATGATTTTAAAGAATTTTAAGAGATTTTAAGAGATTTCAAGTGATTTTTAAAGATTTTAAAGATTTTCAAGCAATTTTAAGAGATTAAAAAAGATTACAAGAGTTTTAAGAGATCTCGAAGAGACTTCAAAGGATTTCAAGAGATTTTAAAGGATATTAAGAGACTTAAAAGGAATTTGAAGGAATTGCGAAACAATTAAGAATATTTTAACAATTTTTAGAAAATTTAACAAAAATTCAAAGATTTCAAGACATTTTAAATGACTTTAAAAAATTATTAAAGATTGACGAAATTTTTAAGTTTTTCTTTAAGGATTTCAAAACAATTCAATTAGTTTCAGAAGGTTTGAAAAATCCAAAATTTCCAAAAAATCTTTTTTTGACTATAACTCAAAAAGGTTATTTGGATTTTAATTTTCCTTGATTTTTCTGAACCCGGCGAGCATTCCTGACAATCTGGCCCAAGAGCCGTTCAAATATCTCAAAAACTCTCGAAGTTATTAAAGATAAAAAAAATTTTTCTTTTCTCATTTTTCCAAAAACATTGACACTTTTTGCAATACTGTTGGAAATTTTGTCGCTCAAATAGCACAAATCATTGATATTTCGTCGAAATTGGATGTTTCACTTCGATTCAGAAGGTTTGAAAAATCCAAAATTTCCAAAAAATCGTTTTTTGACTGTAATTAAAAAACGGTTTATTGGATTCTAATTTTTCTTGATTTTTCTGAATCCGGCGAGCATTCCATTTCACTAATTTATATTTAGACAGAAATTGGATACAATATGCTTAAGAGTACTTTTGTTAATTTTTGGTAGAAAGGAGAGGTGTAGTTTTTTCGATTATTCTAATACTTAAGGCCTTGTATTACTTACTCGATCTCTACCTTACCGACATTTTTTTCTCTGCAACGTTATTTCTAAATTTATTGAGATATCAAATTAAAAATTTATAAAACAAAAGAAGATATGCTAAGGTACGTTTATCTGGTCCTAAATTTTTACTGAAATAAAAAAAAATTTCAAAATAATTTGTTTTATAAATATAAATATTTAGGACCAGATAAACGTACCTTAATGCTTCAACTTTAATTTTAGAAATTTTCAATTTGATATCGCAATAAATTTAGAAGTAAAGTTGCAAAGAAAAAAATGTCGGTAAGGCAGGGATCGGATAAGTAATACATGGCCTTAAAAGAAGTCTCTATCTTTTCTTGCTTTTTCTATTTCTTTTCCTCTCTATCTCCTGTTGCTCAAGCAACTAGTTAAAACACTTGTAGGACTGATAGCAGCAAAATTAAACAAGGCTCTTACTGTGTGACGGATCACATTGCCAACAGATAGATTTACACGAACTAGCATCAAAATTTTAAGAGTAGTTTTTTTGGAATGAGCAGAAAAAGTTGGAGCGACAAAACAAGAAACTAAAAGTTAAATATTCCGAGGTTTTGAGAATTCCAGTTATGTCGGAAGATGGGGTCAGAGAATAATGTTCCTCACACTGTAATAAAAATGTCAAGAAATCACGTGTGCAGATGGATGAATAACACTACTAAGTTTGAAGACCGATTTCACTTATTTACAAATAATTATTTCCGGTGGCGCTAGTTATATCAATGCTATCCTTCAATTCGACGTTTATTTTCAGTTGTAGGTGAATCAGAAAGTGTAAAATACGCAGAATAGAGGTCTATCATCTTTGCTCGACTTAAGAGTCACTTTATACATATATCAACATTGATCGTATTAATTCTTAATCCTAAGTGGCTCACTATTCGTGTCATTGCCCTACTCGGCTTATCCTACAACAGAGAAAAGCAAAGTTAAAAAAAAAAAAAACTTCAAAATTTCACTATAGTGAAATTTACCATAAAATATTATTATGGTAAAATTTACCATAGTTAAAAATTAGCGGTTATTTAGCTAAAATTTATCATAGTATGTGATATACGCCCATGTGCATAAACTTAAATAATAATAGTAATAAAAATAAATAAAAATAAATATAGGAATAAAATGGCTTAGGGGAAAAAGGAAAAATAATCTTCGCTTCGAAATATTGAGACTTACGTCTGACTACGGCGCGGCGAAGACACTTTCCACTTACACTGCGGAGACGAAGGAAAGCGCGGTGATCAAGAAAACACATCTCACGCATCTCCCACCATCCAACTCTTCTCCCACTCGCGGTTTCTCACGCGGACACACGGTATAAAAGCGCGAGTACGGCACGAAATCGTCAGATTGGTTTTGGGGCTAGCATACCGCCCAAAACCAGCAGACCTAGGACGGCATACCGCTTCTATGATCTTGCACCACACCTCGGCTGGCTATCCGCCGGCGGCTTCTGACATACGAGTAGAGGTTTCTTTTTCTTGTCGACTCTCTCTTCTGTATCCCGACTGGGAATTCGTCGTGGGAACTCTACTCGTGGCTCTCGCTATATTTGCGTACTCTACGCTTCCCTACGAGCAAACCTTCGAGATTTGTATCCGAATCAGTTTCCTTCCAATCTAATCCGAAGGAATTTTTCAATCCGAATTAATCCGGCCCATTCAAAATCAATCCGAACTTGTAATCCGAATCAATCCGGTCAATGGATCCGAATTAATCGGGTCTATCCGAATTAATCAGCGTTAATCCGAACATACAATCCGAATTTTTTGGATTGATTCGGATAGACCGGATTAATTCGGATCCATTCGGATTGAAAGTTCTGATTGACCGGATTCATTCGGATTAATTCGGTTTGATCGGAATCGTACGGATTTAAAGTGCGGATTAATTCTGATTAATTCGTATTGACTGGATTCATTCGGCTTACAAGTTCGAATTGATTTTGAATGGGCGTCGGATTAATTCGGATTGAAAAATTCTTTCGGATTAGATCGGAATGAAGCTGATATAAATTCCAGAATGATTAGAAAAATTTCGGATTTGTTCGGAATAAATTTCAATCCAAAACTTTGGCCAGGGTTTTCAATCGGACCGTCATTTCTGAGTAGCCCGAGCGAAAGCTTCAGATTAAAATTCATTCTGAACCAATTCGAAATTTTCCGAATCATTCCGGAATTTGTATTCGAATCAAACAGTTTCATTCCGATCTAATCCGAAGGAATTTTTCAATCCGAATTAATCCGAGGCCTATTCAAAATCAATTAATTCGAACTTGTAATCCGGTCAATCCGAATTAATCAGAATTAATCAGAACGATTCCAATCAATCCGAACTTTCAGTCCCAATGAATCCGGTCAATCAGAACTTTCAATCCGATTGGACTCGGTCTATCCGAATCAATCCGAATGATTCCGCGAAATTCGGATAAATTCGGATTCATTCGGATCGACTGGATTTATGCGGATTAATTCGACTAGACCGGATTAATTCGGATTTAAAGTTCGGATTATTTCTGATTAATTCGGACTACAAGTTCAGATTAATTGATTTTGAATGGACCTCGGATTAATTCGGATTGAAAAATTCCTTCGGATTAGATCGGTATGAAACTGTTTGGTTCGGATAAAAATTCTGGAATGATTCGGAAAATTTCGGATTGGTTCAGAATGAATTTCAATCCAAATCATTCCGAAATTTGTATCCGAACCAAACAGATTCATTCCGATCTAATCCAAAGGAAGTTTTCAATCCGATTTATCCGAGACCCATTCAAAATCAATCCGAACCTTTAATCCAAATGAATCCGGTCAATCAGAATTAATCCGAACTTTTAATCCGAATGATTCCGGTCAATTCGAATGGATCCGGTCAATCAGAATTTTCAATCCGAAATAATCCGGTCTATCCGAATCAATCCGAAAAATTCGGATTGAAAGTTCGGATTAATTCTGATTAGATCGGATTGACCGGATTCATTCGGATTAAAGGTTCTGATTGATTTTGAATGTGCCTTGGATTAATTCGTATTGAAAACTTCCTTCGGATTAGATCGGTATGAAACTGTTTGGTTCGGATAAAGGTTCGGATTAAAGGTTCGGATTGATTTTGAATGTGCCTCGGATTAATTCGTATTGAAAACTTCCTTCGGATTAGATCGGTATGAAACTGTTTGGTTCGGATAAAAATTCTGGAATGATTCGGAAAATTTCGGATTGGTTCAGAATGAATTTCAATCCGAAGCTTTCGCTAGGATTGTGTTGCAGCGAATTTTTAAGCAGAAATCGTTAGGAATTTTAACATTTGTTTTTTCTGTGTACCAGATTAATTTTCAGGATTTTTCTGATTGCTGGTTCGATTAGAGTGTGTAAATAGCTTGCTGTCGTCGGTAAGAATTATATGAATGGCATTTCTCGATTGCATTGATCGGCCCTATCACGATGGTCGTGACGATCATTAGGATTGCGTTCGAAAGCATTTTCCCAGGGCACTACCGCGAAGCTCGGTCGAATTAGCTCTTGGTAGATATGTGTACAACATAAGCAGTTGCTATAAACGGACGACTCCGTGGTTAGTTTTAGCTGAAATACACTCAATTAACCCTTAATTGGCTGGTCCATTATGAACCTAACGCCAACATACGACGCGTATTCATTTCGTTAGCAAGAATGTGCTTGCACTCTAAACAGTCTGTGGCACAAAAGAGTGGACAAGATTTCTGGACAAAAGAATATTATTAAAAAAAAAAAAAATTAATTGCTCAAGATAACATTAAATTAAATTCTTTAAAATATCTTAAAATCCGTTGAAATTTTATACGTCATTTGAAGCTCTTTTAATTTTTTTTAAATCATTGAAATACCTTGAAATCCCTTAAAATTCTTATTAAAATCATTCTAAGTTCTTTAAAATCACGTAAAATATCTTGAAATCTCTTTTAATGCCTGAAAATTCCATAAAATCAAATGTAATCGTCTGAAATCCCTTAAAACATCTTTGAAATTTCAATAAATTCCGTAAAATCCCTTTAAATTCCTGGACGTTTTTCAAAATATGACGTAGTTAAATGTACTTGCCTTAAAATGGAAAAAATTGAAAACAAATTTTTTTTGGCATTTAAAATTTTTTGTGGAATTTAAAAAATATAATCATGTAATTTGTATCTTTTTTGCATTTGAATATTATTAATTGTCCATGCAATATTTCCGAAATATTTATATAATATTGCTGGTTCAATATAATAATCTTACTAATTTCGTTCGTTCTTTTGCACCATGAAGTTGGTTTACAATGATACTTAAGTTTTCTTTTCTTTTTTTTTTCTTTTTTTCTTGATATAATAATTTCAATTTCAATTTACAAACCCCAGTAAACTGTAATTCTATAAATAGATTATTAATAAGAGTTTTCAATTTATAAAGACTAATTATGCAAATGTAGATATTAATTATACATTCTGACAATTTTAAAAATATTAATAAATCTCATGAAACCTCTTTTAGTAAAATATATTAAAATTCCTTAAAATCCAATAAGATCTCGTGAAATCCCGTATAATTTCTGAAAATCCCAATCACGAAATCCCTTGAAAAATGTATATTTTCGAAAATCCTGTAAAGGTCATTAAAATCCTATAAAAACTCGTGCAATCCTTTCAAATTATGAGATATCCCTCGAATTCTCTCAAAAGTGATTTACTATTCCCCCCTCCCCCCCTTTTTTACTCTTCTAGATATTTTTCAGATTTTTCTCGAAATTTTTACCTTTTCATTTTCTATAGAATGAGGAAAGTGATTTAATTCTTTTCTTTGTTCTACGAAATCTCACCAAGTGAAATTCTGACAAATAATAAAGTGAAATTGGATATGCGACTTTTTCTCTGATTTTTTTTTTATCCTTTTCTGCATCTTCTTTTCAAACCACAAGAAACTGGCACACGATCTTTCTTGCGCACGTGCCGTGTCCTACCAGGTTGATCGATTCCAATTTAGAAGAAATTTATTCACAGGAAAGTCGCAAAAGTTGCGAGTCGAGTGTATAGTCTCAAGTGAGAACTCAATCTCGCTAAATTATAGCCCAATCGGTTCAATCTGTCCAGGATCGAGAAGAGAGAAAAGAAACTATTTTTTTAGAAACAAAAATGGCTTTTAAAATGAATTTTTCCACTTTTACAAAATTTAAAAGATTAAAAGTGATTTTTAAGAATTTTAAATTCTATCGTGGAAATTAATAGTTTTTAAGATATTTTTAGTAATTTCAAAGAATTTCGTGTAATTTTAAGGGACTTGAATAGTTTGTTTTGCTGGCCGGGTTTAGAAAAATCGAGGCAAATTAAAATCCAAAAAACCGTTTTTGAGTTATAGTCAAAAAACGATTTTTTGGAAATTTTGGATTTTTGAAACCTTCTGAATCTAAGTGAAACATCTAACTTCGACGAACTATCAATGATTTGTGCTATTTGAGCGAAGAATTTCAAACAGTATTGCAAAAAGTGGCAATGTTTTGGAAAAATGAGAAAATTTTTTTTTTGACCTTTAATAACTTCCAGAGTTTTTGAGATATTTGAACGGTTCTTGGACCAGATTGTCAGAAATGCTCGCAGGGTTCAGAAAAATCTATGAAAATTAATATCCAAAAAACCATTTTTGAATTATAGACAAAAAACGATTTTTTTGAAATTTTGGATTTTTTAAACCTTCTGAAACTAAGTGAAACATCTTATTTCATCGAAATATCAATAATTTGGAAATTTAATTGAAGAATTTTAAACACAGTATTGCGAAAAGTGAAAATGTTTTTGAAAAATAAGAAAATTTTTTTTTACCTTTAATAACTTCCAGAGTTTTTAAGATATTTGAACGGCTCTTGGGCCAAATTGTCGGGAATGGTCGCCGGGTTTAGAAAAGTCAAGGAAAATTAAAATCTAAAAAACCGTTTTTGTTTTAGTCAAAAAACGATTTTTTGGAAATTTTGGATTTTGGAAACCTTCTGAAACTAAGTGAAACATCTAATTTCGACGAAATATCAATGATTTGTGCAATATTGAGGAATTTTAAGATATTTCTAGAGTTAATAATAATAATAATAATAATAATAATAATAATAATAATAAGCTGTTTTGAATAATTTTTTAACGTGTCGATTCCACGCACTATTGATTGGGATACTTTCAAATCTTTTGAGAGCTTTTGAAATCTTTTGAAACTTCACACAATTTCTTAAAATCTGTTGAAATCATTGAAATTCTCTTGAAATCTTTTAGAAATCTTTAAAAAAACGTTTAAAATCTCTTGAAAACATTAGAATCTCTGGAAATAATTTAAAATCTTAAAATTCTTTGAAATCCTTAGAAATTCCTAAAGATCCCTTGAAATCTCAAAGATTCTATGACAACCTTTAAAATTACTAAAAAATATTTAATTTCATGAAATCCCTTACAATTCATTAAAAATATCCTTAGATATCTGAAAATTCCAAGAAATCTTTTGGTATTCCTTAAGATTCCACGAAATCGTTTAAAATCCCGAAAAGCCTCTTGAGATTTCTTAAAATTCCACGAAATCTTTTGAAAAATTCTAAAAATCTCTTAAAATATTGTAAATTTCGCGAAAATTAACCTTTAAAATTCCTAAAAAAAACTTTTAAAACTTTTAAGATTCCATGAAATCTCTTATAAATCATTGAAAAAATCTGTTGATATCTTAAAATTGATCAAGATCTCTTGAAATCCTATAAATTTCATAAAAACATTCACATTTCTAAAAAAATCTCTTTCTATCTTAAAATACCTAAAAATATTTTTGAATCACTTAAAATCTTTGAAAGCATCTTGAAATCTTTGAAATCTGGTGTAAACTCAAAATTCGAGTGATCAATCCTACGTAATTTATAAAGGGTCCACATTTTACAATAAGGTGCAAACTTAGAATGACAGTATCACTTTTTTAAAATTTTAAATATGCTTCCTGACTCGACTTTCTAACTTGTACTTAAATTCCCGGGTTTTTTGCGGTTGTCGCAATAAAGGAAATACAAATACAAAATTTGTATTTGTATTTAATATTAAATATTAATATTAATATAATATTAATATTAAATGTTAATATTAATATTTAATATTATTATTTTATTTATTACAAAATAAAAACACTTACTGTTTCTACTTATATTCCCTCTTGTCTGACTAAAAAGTATGTGTACCTACTTCGGAAACTAGTCAGGCCCACCATGACCGAATTTTCTACTGAAAATCCCAGAAGATACCAGTAGAAAATTCAGGTTTGGTAAGACAGGCATAATTTTGTTAAATAACCCAAATTATTGTCCTTTTTTGCAAACTAACTATATATTTTTTGCTAGGAATTTTTTTAATTGCTAGGTATTTTAAGTGTTTTTAAAAGGATTCTTTTAAAAACAATTAAAATACCTTGCAATTTATTTAAATTCTTGAAATTTAATTCTTGAAATTTTTTTTTTATTCCTCTGAAATCCATGAAAAAACAGTCAAAACCCCTAGAATCCCTAGTAATTCCTTAAAATCATTAAAAATCTTTTCAAGTTGTTTCAAATATATTGAAATCCATTGAAATTCCATAAAATCTCTTAGAATTCTTGAAAATCACTTAAAATACATTGAAACCACTTCAAATTATTTGAAATTTCATAAAATCAAATGAAATCCTTTAAAATACCTGAAAATCCTTAAAATACCACTTAAGATATCTTGAAATCTCTTGAAATTTCTTGAAATTTCGTAAAATCAAATGAAATCTCTTAAAACCTCTTACAACCTTTTAAAATCACTTAAAGTATCTTTATAAATCTCAAAATACTTCTTAGTCCCTTCAAATGCCTCGGAATTCTCTACAATCTTAAAGTCAATAAGGACTTATCTCACGTAGGGGTTAATAAAGGCGTATTTCACGTGAGGTTCAAGAAGGGCGTATCTCACGTGGGGTTCATCAATAAGAGCGTATCTCACGTGGAGGTCAGAAAGGGCGTATGTCACGTGGTCGAGAAGGGTTAAGAAGGGCGTATCGTCATGGGGGTCACGCGGTCAAGAAGGGCGTTTCAGCATGGGGGGTCAAGAAGGGCGTATCGTCACAGAGGTCACGTGGTGGAGGGGGTCAAGAAGGGCGTATCGTCATGGGGGTCACGTAACCTCATGCGGTCAAGAAGGGCGTATCGTCGAGAGGTATCGAGAAGGGCATATCGTCATGGGGGTCACGTGGTCAAGGGGGGTCAAGAAGGGCGTATAGTCATGGGGTCACGTGATAGAGAGGGTCAAGAAGGGCATATCGCGTAATGGGGTCACGAGGTCAAGGGGGGTCACGAAGGGCGTATCGTCGAGAGGTATCGAGAAAGGTATATCGTCATGGGGGTCACGTGGTCAAGGGGGTCAAGAAGGGCGTATCGTCATGGGGTCACGTGATAGAGAGGATCAAGAAGGGCATATCGTAATGGGGTCACGAGGTCAAGGGGGGTCACGAAGGGCGTATCGTCACAAGGGGTCACGTGGTGGAGGGGGTCAAGAAGGGCGTATCGTCATTGGGTGGATTCTTGATACAGCGGCGGCGAGAACTTTTTATAATATAGAGATAATAAATATTACAAAAAATGTAAATTTTTTTACTTCAGTACAATAAAATTGAGTACCTAAGGTTTTTACCCAGATAGTAAATTAAGCGGAAATGATATCTCATTATTGAAATCAAAGAAACAATTGTCACGAAATTTAAAATTCTAAATAGCCTTGTAAGAGTCATTAACACCAATGCGTGTACGCAAGTTGTTATTTCTTAAAAACGCATTTATCTGGAACTGGCTATTTTTAGCAGCGCTCAGGAAACTCTCTCTGTTTTCTGCTTTTTTGTTCAATTACATTCCAATCTATCCACCGACGTCTTGATTGTAATTTATGGTATCATAAATCTAAGAACTTTATTCTGGTCAAATTGCACCTATGTTCTTTTAGTCATTATGCCATGAGTTTTATTGAAATTTAATATGCGATAGAGGAATATAGGCAATATAATATATTTATAAGCTGTAATAAAATATAAAATCTGTTATGGGATGGGATGAAAGGAAACATGAATTCTTCCATAATTCTTCTATAATTTGATTATTTCATCATTTAAATATATGCAGGGTATCCAGCGAACTTTCATTTTCAAATTCCTGGTTAAATAGGCGTTTTTTTTCGGTTTTCCTCTTGTGATGTAGTTTCTCATTTTGAGATCACGTAAATTTACCGAAATTTATAATTCCCGACATTGAAAATCATCGAAATTTAAAATTCCCGAAGTTGGAAATTTTCGAAAAATAAAAATTTCCGAAATAGAAAATTCCAGAAAGAAAATAATAATACCGAAATTTAAAATTCCCGAAATTGAAAGTCATCGAAATTTTCAATTCAAGAAATTATAAAATTACCGAAATTGAAAATTCCTGAAGTTAAATATTCCCGAAATTGAAAATTCTCGAAATTGAAATTTCCCGAAATTATAAAATTCCCGAAATTGAAATTTCTCGACATTAAAAATTTTGTACGAAATTTCTCTTAAACATTTTTATTGAAAATTATGAAGAGAAATTTTTAATAGAAATTTTGAAGAAAAATTTTGAACTCGTTAAATCCCATAAAATTCCTTAGAATCCTTTAAAGTCTCTTAAAATTACTTAAAAATTCTGAAAATCCCAATAAATTACATAAAATCTTTTGAAATCCTGTAAAAGTCCTTAAAATCCTATGAAATCTCGTGAAATCATTTGAGATCCCTCAAAATTCTTTAAAATTACTTAATATCCCATAAAATATTGTTAAATCCCTTAAAAATATTTAATATCCCATGAAATATATCTCGAAATTATATGTTTTCGTCAGTTCACAAAAAATGACATAAAATCCCTTGCAATTCCTCAAAATCTCGTTAAAAACATTAAAAATCCTTAAAATCCTGTAATATCGAAATAAATTTCGTAAAATGACTTAGGATTACTGAAAATTTTGTGAAATCTCTTAAAATTTTCCAAAATCCCAATGCACATTTTAGAAGATCCCATTGATATTTAAATTTCGTAAAATCACTTGATATTCCTTAAAATTACTTAAAATCTCACAAAACATCGTTAAATCACTTAAAATCTCATAAAATCTCATTAAATCCTATAAAATTCATTAAAATCAAAGGAAATCTCGCTAAATCACTTAAGATTCCTTAAAATTATTTAAAATTTCACAAAACATTGTTAATCCCTTAAAAACCATTAAAAAATGTGTTCAAAATTTCTCTTAAAAATTTGTATTGAAAGTTTTGAAGAGAAATTTTTGATAAAAATTTTTAAAAGAGATTTTGAACAAAAGTTTTGGAAATAAACTTTAAACAATAATTTTGGAAATTTTTAATGTCGGGAAATTTCAATTTCAGGAATTTTCAATTTCAGGAATATTTAACTTCGGGAATTTTAAATTTCGGGAATTTTATAATTTCGGGACTTTAAAATTTCGATAACTTTCAATTTCGAGAATTTTAAATTTCGGTATTATTAATTTCTTTTGGGAATTTTCTATGTCGCAATTTTTTTTTGTTTGAATTTTTAACTTCCGGAATTTTCAATTTTGATGATTTTCAATTTCGGGAATTTTAAATTTCGGTAAATTTACGTGATCCCGATCGGTATAAATTTAAAGTAGGAAAATTGTAAATTTAATGAAACTCAAATTTAAAATGAATGATTCGTAAGCTATAAACAAATATATATTGAAATGTTAATTTTGTACAATATATTTCAAATTGAAAGGAAAATTAAATGGTAAAAATTGTACAATTGGCAATATAATATTACATTGCCGTCAAAATTCTAATAAATTCAATTTCGAACGCTTCAAATTTAAACAATTTTCAATTTAAGGCTATGAAATTGAAATAATTATTTTTTTTTGAACGTTTTCTATTTGGAATTATTCAATTATTAAGAATTCAATTATAAAATTACCAATTTTAAATAATTTTAAAGTTAAATATTCATTCAAAAGCATCTAAATGAAGTTAAAAGAATTTAAGGTGAATTTTCAAACATTCAAAATGAGTTCTAGATAAATTCTAAAGAATTCAGAAGAATACAAATCAATTAAAAATAATTCATCAAAATCAAAGATTTTCAACGAATTAAAGATGAATTCAATACAATTTAAAGGGATTCGTTTGAATTTAAGCTGGATTCAAAATAATTTAAAGGAATTTTAGATGAATGTAAAAGAATTTATAAGAATCCAAAGTCCGAAAGTGAATTCAAAAGAAGTCAAAAGAATTAACGATGAATTAAAAATAATTAAAAGAATTCACATGAACACAAAAGAAATCATAAAAATATTAAGTGAAGTCAAAACGATTTTAAAACAATTCATAAGAATTTATGAATTCAAGATGAATTTAATAGAAATCAAACTGGATTCAAATTACTTCAAAGGAAGACACAGCAATTTAAAAGAATTAAAAAAATTTGAAGAGTTTTAAAAAGATTTCAAAGAATTAAAAAAAATTAAAAGAAAAAAGTTTCTTTATTAAAAAAAATCCTTTCTTTATTCTTCGGTCAAAGAAATATTTTTTAGTATATATCAAATTTTCATTTACAATATGTATGTTTATATAAAATTCTTTCATTCTAAGAAACTTTTTTCTGAATAGTTGAAAAGTTTGCAAATAAACAATGTCAAAGCTTATATTGCAAAATTTAAACTTAAAATTATAAAATTTGAGATGTTTAATTTGAAACTTCTAAATCCTTCTTTTTTAAGTTTTAACATTCTATCTAAAATAATTGATTCTACTAATTATTAACCCTTGAATTTGAAAATGTCATTTTTTTTTTAAATTATTCGCTTATAATTTCCAGCATTTTCCCGTATTTTTAAGATACACTAAATTCCCGAAAAATTGCCGTTTTCCCGAATGGCTAGACACCCTGAATATGTGATATTTTGAAACAATTGAACGAAAGTAGACGGAGAATGTAGGGAAACTATTTTTTTAAATATATGGATTAAAACCACAATTGCGTCGTGGATTAAAAATGTTTCTGACTAATCAGAGATACACTATCAGAGGCGATTATGGATTTCTAATTTTGAATACGAAGCGGAAGATAATTTGTGTGTGCTGAACGCAATGGGCTGACCTCGCGTAACACTCGATTGCTTAAATAATATTATATGTGTAACGAGAAATTCTGATTAGTCACACGCAGAAAAAAATCTGTTGAATCTACAGAAAAATCTGTAGAATCTACAGATTTAATCCTCTGGAGTAGGGACAGCAGATTATTTCTGTAGATTCTACAGAAAATTTTTGTTAGCGAAATATTTTTATTTTACAGGTAAAATCTGTAAATTCTACAGATAAAATTTGTAAAATCTGTAGAATTTACAGATTTTTTGTAGGTTAAAACATAAAAATAAATTGACAAATTTTTACTCATTTACTTTTGCGTTGGACACCTCTGCTTTAGTACCATCATCAAAGGGAATAAGGTTGTTGTATGAATTTTAGATAATACATTTTTTAAAGACTTGATAAAATTATGAAAATTTTAGTCCATTAAAAAAATGTTTTGAATACTTAATTTTTGAGTAAAAAAATATTTACGGGCATGTATGTGATACTTTACCATAAGAACAATTTAGTTTCTCCAACTTTACGCTCGCAATAATAATTATTTTTTTTCTAAATCTAGGCCATTTACCTCCGTCTGTACGAAACGGAGGTAAATGGCCTAGTTTTTGTAAAAATTATTTATTATTGCGAGCGTAAAGTTGAGGAAACTAAATTTGCTTTTATGGTAATTACATGCCCTTAAGAAAAAGTATCGAAATCCCTATTTAAAAACTTTGTGATCTTGAAAAGTCACATCCTTCAAACGTCTGTAAACAAATCAAATTTTCCCGTAAAAATTAAAAAAAATATAATTTTCAGACATTAAAGAAAATATTCAAACTTATTTGTAAAAACTTTCCTTTAGTAACAACATTAATTGTTTTGTGTTTAATTTAACTAGGAAAAAAAATTTGGAAATATGTAACAACCCCATTGGCAGTACATACTTATTTTGAATTTCCTTTTACCTAAGCACAAAAAAATCATTAAAAATCCCCAAACTTCGAGACCTAAAATTTTATCGTTTCAAAAGTGTTCATTTGATGTCCAAATAAGCCCCAAATAGTTTCATGTACCTAAACCTCTAGGTTCACCTTCAAAATCAATTGTTTGTGCTTAGAGGTTGATTTTGAGGGTGAACCTAGAGGTTTAGATGGATGAAACTTTTTTTTAGCCGCTTCCAACATTAAATGGGACCATTTAAAAGAATAAAATTTTAGGTCTCGAATTTAGGGGGATTACAATGACTTTTTCGTACTTAGGGGATGATTTTGGGGGTGATCCTAGTGTGGTAGGGGGGTGAAACTGTTGTGAGTTTCTTTTGACATTAAATGGAACCATTTAGAAGAATAAAATTTTAGGTCTCGAAGTTAGGGGATTTAAAATGATTTTTTTTGTACTTAGGGGATGATTTTGGGGATGATCCTAGTGTGATAAGGGGTGAAACTGTTTTGCGTTTCTTTTGACATGAAATGGAACCATTTAGCGCAATCAAATTTTAGGTCTCAAAGTTAGGGGATTTATAATGATTTTTTTGTACTTTGGGGATGATTTTGGGGTTGATCTTAGGGCGGTAGGGGGTTGAGACTGTTTTGTGTTTCTTTTGACATTGAATGGAAACATTTAGCACAATCAGAATTTTTCTCTCGTGCTTTTTACACAAAAATGATTTTTTGTTTACGTAAACGTTTGAAACTTCAGATTCATTCAAATTTAGGGAGCAGGTTTGATAAAACAATGTATGCGAGATTTTAGAGATATTTCGTTACATCACTTTTTTAGAGAGGAATTTCAAGAGCTTTCTAGGAATTTTGAGGAATTTTGACAATTTTCAAGTGATTTTTACGAAATTCTAAAGATTTTTTGGGATTTTTAAAAGACTTCGTAGAATTCTAAGGTATTTCAAGATATTTCGTGGAATTTTAAGGGACTTTAAGAAATTTTAAATTTTGTCATAAAATTTCCAGGAATTTTGAAAGAATTCAAGAGATTTTAATAATTTTAAAAATATATTATGGCATTTTTAAGAATTTTTGGAAATTTTATGAGATTTATAATAATTTTAAGGGATTTTCTGATTATTAAAGGATTTTATAGAATTTTAAGGATTTCATGGAATTTAATGAGATTTATAATGATTTTAATGGATTTTTAAAGGATGTAAAGGGATTTTAGATGCTATCGTAAAATTAAAAGAATTTTATGAATTTTCTGGGAATTTTAAGAGGTTTTCACGAATTTTAAGAGATTTCAACGAATTTTAAGCGATTTCGAAGGTTTCTGTGAAATTTTAAGTGATTTCGAAAGATTTCTGAGTGTTTTAAGAGATTTCAAGAGATTTTAATAATTTTAAAAATATATTATGGCATTTTTAAGAATTTTGTGAAACTTTATGAGATTTGTAATAATTTTAAGGGATTTTCTGATTATTAAAGGATTTTATAGAATTTTTAGGATTTCGTGGAATTTAATGAGATTTCTAATCATTTTAATGGATTTTTAAGGGATGTAAAGGGATTTTAGATGCTATCGTAGAATTCAAAGAATTTTATGAAATTTCTGGGAATTATAAGAGGTTTTCACGAATTTTAAGAGATTTCAACGAATTTTAAGCGATTTCGAAGGTTTCCGTGAAATTTTAAGTGATTTCAAAATATTTCTGGGTGTTTTAAGAGATTTCAAGAGATTTTAATAATTATAAAAATATTTTATGACATTTTTAAGAAATTTGTGAAATTTTATGAGATTTATAATAATTTTAAGGGATTTTCTGATTATTAAAAGATTTTATTGAATTTTAAGGATTTCATGGAATTTGATGAGATTTATAATAATTTTTATGGATTTTTAAGAGACGTAAAGGGATTTTCAGGGCTGCCACAGACTAATGTACCTCAAAAAGTGATTAATTTGATCTAAAAAGTGACTAAAAGTGACTAATTTTGAACAAAATAGTGACTAAAAGTAACTATT
>JAUESH010000043.1:8683837-8706722 GCA_032275165.1 Synergus magnus | reverse complement strand
TTCCCTCTTCTGAGAGTTTTTTTCCCTGCTCTGAAAGTTTTTTTCCCTGTTACGAGTTTTTTTCCCTGCTTTGCTCTTCGGTCTGAAAACATCAACGTCCAGCCCGTTTTACACGTTCGAAAACGTGCGTCTTTTGGACATGCGTTGAAGAAAAACTTATTTTTCGAAAAATGGCTGCCATTTTTTTATTATTAAAATTTTTCGATTTTTTTGCGTGATTTTGAAGGGTGCATATAGCACTACAAGCTGCAGAAAACAAAATAAAATTTTTTTATATTTTCCCAAGATACATTATTTTGAAGAAACTTTTTGATAATTTTTTCCACAATTCACGCAAGTAAAAAAAATAAATAAAAATAAAAAAATCTTCAAACATCCATAAGTTTATGAAAAAAATGTTTAGTCAAAAAAAAAAACACGTATTTCACGTTTTTCCTTGGAAAATAATATACATCAGACCCAAAATATTCCGTGGCGTGACCACCCTGCTAAAAATACCGGATAGAAAACGAATAAGAATCGGATACAGTTCTATCCGGTTCTATCCAAAATCTATTCGTGTTTTGTGTCCGCTTTATAGTCGATCTTATCTGAAACTTATCCAGAATTTGGAGTAATATTAATATTAATATTGTGGTAGGATAGAATTCGGATAAAAGGCGGATAAGTAACAATACACTTTCGGATACACTTCGGATAAGATCGACTATAAAGCTGACACAAAACACGTATAGATTTTGGATAGGACCGGATAGAACTCATTGCTATTCGATTTTTATCGTATGATAGAATTCGGATAAATGGCGGATAAGTAACAATACACTTTCGGATACACTTCGGATAGAATCGGATAAGAAACACATCTAATATTACTCCAAATTGAGGATAAGTTTCGGATAAGATGGACTATAAAGCGAGGTAAAACCACTTGTAGATTTTGGATAGGACCGGATAGAACTGTATATCCGATTCTTATCCGTTTTCTATCCGGTATTTTTAGTAGGGAGATGTGTTTCTTAGCCGATTCTATCCGAAGTGCATCCGAAAGTATATTGTTACTTATCCGCCTTTTATCCGAATTCTATTCTACGACAATATTAATATTAATATTACTCCAAATTGAGGATAAGTTTCGGATAAGATCGACTGAAAAGCGGACACAAAACACGGATAGATTTTGGATAGGACCGGATAGGACTGTATCCGATTCTTATTCGTTTTCTATCCGTTATTTTTAGCAGGGCATCGACTCAGTATCCGATTTCATACGAAATCGGTGAATTACATTTCATTGCCTTTACTGTAACATATTGGAAGCTTCATGTGAGTTTTATTTTGATAAGTAATTATTTCTGTGCAATTTTTCAGAACATAATATCTATTGATACTTCTACAAGGTGTCTAGGGAATTTTCCTTTTCAAATACTCGGCAACTTCCCCAATTTCCCAGAGAAAAACAAAAAATTCTAAATTAAATATATTTAAATTTTAAAATGAATGATTTTATAAGTAATAAACAAATATATATTGAAATTTTCATTTTGTACAATTTTGAAATTGAAATTGAATATTTAATTTCAAGGCCTTATTAGGATAATACCTTAAAATTAAGTGGTAAAAATTGTAAAATTGGCAATATCATATTACATTGCCTTCCAAATTCCAATACATTCAATTTCGAAGTCCTCAAAATTGAACGACTTTCAATTTAACCCTTTTAAATTGAAATCATAATTTTTTTGAAATTATTGTTCTTTCAATGTCAAAATCTTCAATTATTGAGACGTCCCATCTTAAAATAATTTTCGAAATAATTCAAATGAATTCGGGGCATTCCATGCCAAATCGACCACTTTCGACCCCGATCCCTTTCGATTTGGCTGAAACTTTTATATTTTTTGCCATATCGATCACTTTTGACGCCAAGCCCTTTCGATTTGGCTGAAAATTTTTTTATCTTTTTCTACCCTATCAAAAACATTTTTCAGAATTTTTTCAAATTTTTTTACCGAACCCAAAAAAAGTTATGGGTTTTTCAAAAAAATGTTTTTTTTTTCAAATGGCCGTAACTTTTTCAAAAATTGACTTATCAGGAAGTTTTTCTTCAAACATTTTTTTTAAATGCACTTTTCAGAAAAAAATTTATAAAAATTTTACAGATCCATCTGCAACGGTTTTTTTTTAATTTTCGAAAGAAAAAAAACAGAAATTTCAAGATAATTGTCATTTTTTATTTTTTAATCTTTTTTTTATAAAAAAACTTTGACATTTTTGGCAAATTCTCTGAAATTTTCAGAGTGGGATTTTTTGGTCTACTATTTTTCTTTTGTAATTGAAAAAAGAATTTTTTTTAACTCAGCTTATTTTTCATAACAATATTCTGAAACTTTTGTAGAATGTACAGAGAACCTTAAAATTTGAAAAAAAAATAATTATAATTGTAACATTGTAACATAATTTGTTTCATGGTCCTTGACCATTACAAATGGGTGGAAAATATACAGTACTAAACATATTGTTTAATAAGTCTAAACAGAGAGTTCAGGGTACAACAACGTCGATTACTATTTTAAGCTAAGTGGTAGTCATCGTAAAAATTTCAATTTTTTTCCAAAAACATAAAAAAAAAATAGAAGATAGCCCTGAATAATTTTTTTGTATTTTTTTTTTTAAAACTACATTTTAAAACAAAGACAATAAAAAAAGTTATGATTTGGCCTATTTCTGACTAAACCACAGGCTTTTAAAACTTTTAAAGCAGTTAATTTGGGATGAAATTTGTTCGAATTTTTTTTTTAATACGTCGCTTTTTTTTGTTTACGATTACGTTTACACTTTTAATTATTATTATTTTTTTTTCCAAATTTTAAAGTTCTCTGTACATTCTAAAAAATTTTCAGAGTAGTGTTATGAAAAATAAGCTGTTAAAAATTTTTTTTTTTTCAATTAAAAGAGAAAAATAGAAGACGAAAAAAACCCACTGAAAATTTCAAAGAATTTGCGGAAAATGGCAAAGTTTTTTATAAAAAAAAAAAAAGAAAAAAAAATTAAAAATTACAATTATCTCGAAATTTCTGTTTTTTTCCGAAAATTAAAAAAACCCGTTGAAGATGGATCTGTAAAATTTTTATAAATTTTTTTCTGAAAAGTGCATTTAAAAAAAAAATTTTCAAAAAAAAATTTCCGATAAGTTAATTTTTGAGAATGTTACGGCCATTTGAAAAAGAAAAAAGCCATTTTTTTAAAAAAACCCATAAATTTTTTTGGGTTAAATAAAAAATTTTAAAAAATTCTGAAAAATGTTTTTAAAAAGAATTTAGAATAATTCACAGGAATTCTAGATGAATTTAGAACAATTCATAAGAATACAAAGGGAATTCAAAAGAAGTCAAAAGAATTCAAGGTGAATTCACAAGAACTGTAAAGAATTCAAAACATTCCAAGAGTTTGAAGTAAATTTTAAGGAATTTTTGTGATCTTAAAAATTTGTAGTATATTTCAAAGAATTAAAAGAAAAAAAGTTTCTTTTATTAAAAGAAATCCTTTCTTTATTCGTCTGTATATTTATAAAAAATTCTTTCTTTCTAAGAAAAATTTTTTTGATTACCTTTAAGTTTCTTGCTCTACTGATGATTTGTCAATATTTTTATAATATTGATTTTCATATTGTGAAATATTGACATAACGGTTTGTAGAACAAAAAAACTAACATAATTCTATAGAAATTAGATTAAGTTGAACAATTTTGAATGACTTAGTATTATAAATTTATCCAATTATGATAGTTAAATTATTGTTTTAATCGAAAATTATCATTTGTATGATTGTTTAAATTTAGCTTGAAAAATAGGTAAATTTCCCACGGTACAGTTTTCGATTATACTACACATTTTTACCGAAAATTTCCCGAATCTTTTCATAAATTCCCGTCAAATTTCCGGTTTTTTCGTTTTCCCGGATCACTAGACACCCTGTTTCAGATGCTTATTCTGAATAATTTTGATCTTTAAATAACTTGGTATTAAATGTACTTGTCATTAATTGCATGAATGATATCATTTTGTCATGATCTTATTTAGTTTCCTAAAAAATTAATTTAAATCAGGGGTGCAACATCCCAGCTATCTATCTCATCTGTAGATCTAGCACTTCTTTTCTGTTGTGCATTCAGAAACGCAGAACTATGTTTCGGACTGTTTGGAGCAGATTTACAAGCAATTCTAAGATAATCACTTGCCCCTAAACAAAATCCTTTACTCTCCATCTCTAAACTAGTATAAGTCGAATCTTCGTTATTTCTAAAATCAGGATTATTCCTCAGCATTGGTGCACTATTTGCTAACGCATCATTCAATATTTTTTTGGTCGTTAGATTCTCAATATTTACTGGAAATGGTTCCGGGTCACAAAGCTTTTCCACACAGGGACATGAGTTGCTGGAAACCATGCTCTCAATATGAGAAGGTCTTCCAGGACAAGTAACTTTACCTTTACAAGGACTATTGTCTGCTATTGATTCGAGTTGGCTACCATTTCGGATACTCTTTTGATCGAGTTGATCTGAACTGGCAAATCTGAGACGTTTTGGTGATTCACTTGAACATCTCAGGAAAGTAGTCCTCGTAAGCGATTTATTTTTTAGTGAACTACGAGGTACCAGCGGATCCATGGTTACCGCTTTTTTCGTAATAGAGCAGCTTCCGGTTCGTCGGGCATCTCTCTCGTTGGACCGGATCTCTCGCATAACTGGATCTTCTCCGATCAGCCAGTAGGTAACTCGATCGCCTTTTCCTTTCATGGAAACGAGTCCTCGTTCCACTAAGTTAAAACCACCCTGTTGATCCAGAAGAAGCTTCGTTTCAAGGCTGCAATGGATTTTTAGGGCTAGAAAAATATCAGAAAAATTCATTAATAACCCTGGTGGAAGTAAAAAGATAGAAAGTCCATCTATTTGAAAATTTTTCAATCTTCAGGATTGAAATAGAAAGGAAAAATGTATCCAAATGTATCCTTCCCTATCCATGCCAATCTATTTCTATCTTTGTTTTTTTTAATCTACAATAACCTCTTTCCTTTTGAATCTCAATATTTTTATCTTTCTGTATCCTTCATCTATCTTTGTCAATAATTTCCTATACTCCACTTATCCACGCCAATCTTTCCTTACTTTTCGCCTATCCATGCCAATCTTTTTCTGTCACTTTTGCAATCTACTGCCGCGCCTATCTTTTTCAATCCCAGCTTTCTTATCCATGTCTATCCTTTGTCTAATCATTTGAATCCTTACCTATCTCTTTTACAGTCTATTACCCGCTTATCTTTTTCAATCTCTACCATTCTATCCATATCTATCCTTATGTAATCATTTCAATCTTTTTCTATCGTCAGTTTTTTGTCAAAATTCACAGCGGATGTCAATTTTGATATTTCTAAATTCAATTATCATTCACGCATCCCGTGAACACCAGGATGTTTTTCCCGTACGCAAACACCATATAGACCATGTGCGGAATAAACAAATATTGTAACCCCATAGGTAAATGCTAAGTGAATTTAGAAATGTCAAAATTGACATTCGCCGTGAATTTTGACAAAAAACTGAAGTGAAGTGTATATGAATTCACGTGAAAGTGAAATCGAAGCGAAATTAAATTACATAATCGCCTCCCAGGAGGACGAAGGACGAGGTCCTTTTACGATGACGTCGCGAGGCGCGACGACGTCCTCTCTTTATCCTATTAACGAATCCGGGAGCGAGGTCACCTCCCGGATATCGCATTGTAGTCGTCTAATATATTTTAGTGTATTACGTACCACTGGTGTCATTACTGACTTCACACCTTTCTTTCGGCATTCCTGCCCTCCCCTTCCCTTTGGAATAACCCTAGCGTTATAGTGTGTACTTGGGAGGGATAGAAAATCTTTATTCTTTTCTATCAAAAAATTTCTATCTTTTTACTTCCAACAGGGAACAATAAATCACGCCCTGGTGAAAGTTTCGGATAGAAAAAAAAATACGTATCTTTTCGAATCCATTTCATTCTGGGATTTGTATTTGAACCAAACAGTTATATTCAGTATTAATACGAAGTCGAATCAAAGATTTCTTTGCGAAAGAATTTTCAGGTCGAATTGAGGACTCCTATCCGATTTAATCCGATATAATCCAAGGACGAAACAAGGATGCCAATCCGATTTAATCCAAGGTGAAACCTAAGATTTCTATCCGACTGAATCCGATTTATTCCGAGGTCGAACCCACCCTAGCGAAAGCTTCGGATTGACATTCATTCTGAATCAATCCGAAATTTTCCGAATCATTCCGGAATTTTTATCCGAACCAAACAGTTTCATTCCGATCTAATCCGAAGGAAGTTTTCAATCCGAATTAATCCGAGGCACATTCAAAATTAATCTGAGATTGTAATCCGAATGAATCCGGTCAATCCGAATTAATCAGAATTAATCCGAACTTTTAATCCAAATAAATCTGGTCAATCCGAATGAATCCGAATTTTTCGGAATCATTCGGATTTATTTGGATTCATTCGGATTGAAAGTTCAGATTGACCTGATTCATTCGGATTGAAAGTTCGGATTGATTCGGATTGAACGGAATCATTCGGATTGAAAGATCAGATCAATTCTGATTAATTCGGATTAGATCGGAATGAAACTGTTTGGTTCGGATACAAATTCCGGAATAATTTGGACAATTTCTGATTGGTTCAGAATAAATTTCAATACGAAGCTTTTGCTAGGGTAGGTTTCCAATCCAAGTGAATGAATCCAACCTAATTTTGAAATCAGTGGAAGAATTCCAATCCAAATGAATAAGATCTAATCAAAGATCAAATCAAGAACTCCAATACGAATGAATCTGATATAATTCTAGGTTAATAAAAGATTTCTATCCGTATAAATCCGACCTAATCCGATTTTGGAACAAGGGTTCCTATCCGATTTAATCCGATCTAATTCGAAGTCGAAACAAGAATGAAAATTCGATTAAATCTGACCTAATCCGATTTTAAAATAAGGATGACAATCCGACTGCATCTGATATAATCAGAGGTAAAACCCAAGATTTCTGTCCGACTGAATCCGAGTCTCGTTCATTTCGCTTGGAGAGGATTGAAAGTAATTTGTATTTATTTGGATTGATTCAAATTGGAAAGTGATTTTTCAATGCGAATCAATCCGAGGCTTATTCAAAATCAATCCAAAAGAATCTGAATGAATCCGGTCAATCCGACTTAATCAGAATTAATCCGTACTTTCAATTCGAATAAATCGGGTCAATACAAATGAATCCGAATTTATCCCGTCAATCCGAATTAATCAGAATTAATCCGAACTTTCAATGCGAATAAATCGGGTCAATTCGAGCGAATGCGAATTTATCTGAATTTTTCGGAATCGTTTGGATTGATTGGGATAGGCTGGTTTAATTCGAATTAAAAATTCGGATTGACCGGATTCATTAGGATTGAAAATTCGATTTGATTCGGATTGACCGACTTCATTTGGATTGAAACTTCGGATTGACCGGATTCATTAGAATTGAAAGTTAGGATTGATTCGGATTGAAAACTTCCTTCGGATTAGATCGGAATGAAACTGTTAGGCTCAGGTACAAATTCTGGAATGAATTTTAATCTGAAACTTTCGCCAGGGTTGAAAAGGATTGAAAGTCGTTCGGATTAATCTCCAATTCATTCGGATTGGACATCAGATTGAGAAGGGATGAAAGTTTGTTCGTATTCATTCGGATTAGACATTCGGATTCAAATTTTTTTTTGGATTCACTCGGAACAAATCCGAACAAATCCGAACTTTTCCGAATCATTCCGAAATTTGTGTCCGAACCGAACAGTTTCATTCCGATCTAAGCCGAAGGAAGTTTTCAATCCCAATCAATCCGAGACCCATTTAGAGTCAATCCGAACTTGTAATACGAATGAATCCGGTCAATCTGAATTAATCAGAATTAATCCGATTGATTTGGAATGACCGAAATCATTCGGATTGAAAATTTGGATTAATTCTGATTAATTCGGATTGACCGGATTCATTCGGATTAAAAGTTCGGATTTATTCTGAATGGACCTCAGATTAATTCGGATTGAAAACTTTCTTTGGATTAGATTGGAATTAAACTGTTTGGTTCGGATACAAATTCCGGAATAATTTGGAAAATTTCGGATTTGTTCGGAATAAATTTCAATCCAAAAATTTCGCTAGGGAAGCATAAATTGAAAAGTGTCTTCGCATTCATTCGAATTGATTTTGGAGTTGATGGTCAATAGATTCTAAGGGATTTCGAAAAAAATGATAGTTTTTTTTAAGATATCGAAAGAATTTTGGAGATTTTGAGGGATTTTAAAATTTAAAAAAAAAATAAAGAAATTTCAAAAAGTTTAGAAAGAAAGATATTTTGGAATTTTAGAAGAATTAAAGAAAAAAAAGAATTCGCAAGTTTCATGAGAAAATTGAAAACAAATTTTTAAAAAATTTTTTATTTAACATTCGAAAAGATTTTTTTGAACAATGTAAAAAAAAAGTAGAAAATGTGAAGGATTTGCGAAAAAATACCAAGTTACATGAGAAAATTGAAAAGAATGTTAAAAAATGTTTATTTAACATTCGAAAAGATTTTTTTGAAAAATGTAAAAAAAGTAGATGTGAAGGATTTGCGAAAAAATACCAAGTTTCAAAAAACAGTAAAAAGATTTCTGCAGATTATAAAAAAAATTTAAAAGACATTAAAAATTATTTTGTCCCAGAAATCGAGAAAGTTGGAAGAAATTTTTAATTGAAAAAAAAGAAATTAAATTATCATACGTGATCCAGTGGATTCTAATCTGCTTGCGGTATTTACAGTATCTCCAAATAGACAATAGCGTGGCATTTTTAATCCAACCACTCCAGCACAAACTGGGCCTGAAAGGAAACATTCTTCTTAATATTTCTTTGATTTAAGGCGTCATTCTAGTTTAGGCGCTTGAAAAAAATGCTATTTTTATGAATTTTTCTAGAGGTTACTATTATAGTCATTGATATAAAACTTTTTGGGTTAATGAATGCACACATAAATTACAAAAAAAAATGTGTTTTATTTATTTTATACTCTTTTTAAAAATAAAAATGATAGGTAAACGTTACTCCTCAAAAAGAATGTACATGTGCGCTTTTGATGCAATCTCGAAGACGGACCATCCGATAAAAAAATTTCAAATTTTTTTAGATTCAGTATGACACTGGCTCTCGTACAAACCATGATTTTTAATATATATGCATAAATAACAAAATGGTGGATATTTTTCGAGAAAAAATTCACATTTTTTTCTTTTTTCTCGAAAAATATCCACCGATCGACACTTACCGATCGAGCAAGGTTCTCTTCCATGCTAAATTACCCTAGGTCGGTATTACCCTCAGTCGGCAATGCAGATTCCTGCTACGGGTTTAGCATCGGTTGATATATCAGGGATCTACCTTACCTTACCTACCGTTACCACCAACTTCATTTGGGATTCCCGTAATTGTTAATTAATTTTTAATTTGTGGTTTTTTTAATCGTTTAGGTGGCGCCTTTGTTTTATTGAAACAAAGATGTCGGGTAATTTAGATCAAAATAGAGAAATCAATCTTGCATAAAAGATTAAAGTAATGTATTATATATATATATATATAAAAAAAAGAAGTTTTCAAAATTTTCATAAAGTAAAGGGATTCTCATCAATTAAACATTAATTAATAATAACGGGTATCCAAAAGGAGGTCGGTGGGAACGGTAAGTAAGGTAGGTAAGGTAAGGTAGATCCCCGTCATATCGACCGATGCTAAACTCGTGGCAGGAATCTGCATTACTGACTGGGGGTAATACCGACTGAGGGTAATTTAGCATGGAACAGAACCTTGCTCGGTCGGTAAGTGTCGACGTGCTCTCATATCTATACTACTCCAAATTCATTTGGATTTAAAATTTAAATTAATTTTGATTAATTTGGATTGACCGGATTTAATCAGATGACCAATTCTAATTGATTTTGAATGAGTTTCTTTCGCCAGGGATGTTTTGAAATTTTTCTCGAAAAATTAATTTGATTAAATAACTTACCAGAATGTATTCCAATGCGTAACTGCAATTTGTCTAACGGTCTGTGACGAATAGTGAATTGTTTAACTGCATTTAGAAGACACAAGGACATGCTGGCTATTTCACTCGCGTGCTGAATTCCATTTCGAATTGGCAATCCACTCACCTGTAATTAAAATTCATATCTCGTGGCAATTAAATTTATTTCAAAGTCGATTTACTTCATCAATATTCTTTCCTTGATCTATCATTTCTCGTCTTAAGCTGTCTTAGGTAGCACTACTAATAAAAAAAAACATTTTTAAAATTTATAAAAAGTCTCTTGAATTTCTTTAAATTTCACAGAAACTTTTAAAATTTATGAAAATCTCTTGAAATTCCTTAAATCTCACATAAATCTTTAAAATTCCGAATAATCTAAAAAATTCCATAAAATCCCATTAAATTCATTTAAAAAGTCTTAGTATCTTCAAATTCCACGAAATCCTATTTTTATAAATATAAATAAAATTAGTACATATTATAAATTATTAATAAGATAAATTATTAATTACAAGTGTCGAAAACTTTGAATTTTGATTTCAAACTTTCTATTGCTTAGATCTTTTGACGTTTGACGAAAATCGAAATGCTTATTCGATTATTTTTAGATTTCTTTTTTTATAAAAGTTTAAAAATTGGAAGTACTCACCACCATGTATGCATCACCAATAGTCTCTACTTTATAAACATCGTAATTCTCAATCGTCGAGTCGAAACATGTGTACAAATCATTCAGAAAGTCGACTACCTAAAAGTAAACCATTGAGAATTTCAATTTGCTGCTTAAAATAATTTTGAAAAATTTTATCTTAAAGTTTCTTAATCTTCAATAATTTAATTTTTGGCTCAGATTAAACCAATCATAAAAACTTTTTCTGTTAACTGGAAGTCTCGAAGTGTGTGTATAATTTTAAGGATATATAAAATGAATTCAAAAAGATTTTAAAAAATGTCAAGGGATTTTTAAGAATTCAAAATATTTTTTAGAAGATTTCAACAACTTTTAACAAATTTTAAGGGATTTGAAAATATTTCTAAGATTTTCAGAGAGTTCAAAAGATTTAAATGAAATTCAAAAAGATTTTTAGTTATTTCCAAAGATTTCAAAGAATTTCAAGGAATCTCTAAAGATTTCACATTTCCAGAGATTTAACAGATTTTAAATGATTTAAAAAATTGTATGTTTTGAAATTACTTGAATATTTGGAAACTCTCTGAATTCTTTAAAAAATCCCTAAAAAATCTCAAACATTATTTGAGCTCTCTTGAAATCTCCTAAAATCCCGTGAAATTTTTTTTAAATACCTTGCAATTCCTTTAAATTCTTTGAAACAACTTGAAATCTCTTGAAATCCCTTGAAATTTTTTTTAATTGCTTGGAATATATTTAAATTTGTACATTCTGTACAAATTCCTAGAAATTCCTTAAATTCCCTAGAAATATTTTAAAATAATTTTAAATCCTTTTGAACTTATAAATTACTGAAAATATCTTTAAATCTCTTAAAACTATTTGAGATTTTTTGGAATTTATCGAATTCCCTTGATGTATTCCTTAAAATCATTTGAAATATTCTGAAATCTCTTCAAATTTATTGAAATTCATAAAATAACTTAAAATTTCTTGAAATAGTTTGAAAATTTCTAAACTCATTTGAAATCCTTTGAAATTCTTCAAAAATTTGATACAGTGTTTTTAATTCTCTAAAGATTCTTTGAATTTCTTAAATCCATAGAAATTCTTTAAAATCATTGAAGTATTTACAATTAGTCAATTCCAGTGCGACTCACTTTGAGGGCTCGAGTGTAGAAAGAGTTTCGATATAATCGCAATCTCGTTTTTATGATAGTAGTGATGTGCCCAAAAACGTACCGATATATGTGGGCGTCCGCATGAAAAGGGCTCTTATTGTCGGTTTTAGTTTAGGAGATATTCGCGTTTTTCTAGTTTAGGGTCGAAATTTACCATTTTCGGATTTGTGTAGGCGATGATACTGAATCATACTGAATCTATCGGCATCATACTCATGTCTCAAATGCAACCGGAAGTGGGTGTATTTTCAATTTAAAAAAAAAAAGAAAAGGGCCCTTATTGTCGGTCGTCATAAAAAGTGCAGCATTCTGTTCTTCAGCGGTGTATTTCGGTATCAATCAAATTTTTAATTTGAATTCCACCAGGTGACTCCCGTAACAATACGCCCTTCTTGACCCTCTTTGACCGCGTGACCCCCATGACGATACCCCCTTTTTGACCCCCCTCGACCACGTGACCCCAATGACGATACGCCCTTCTTGACTCCCACGTGACATACGCCCTTCCTGACCACCCACGTGAGATACGCCCTTCTTGAACCCTACGTAAAATACGCCCTTATTGAGCCCCCCATCGAACACGTGACATACGCCCTTCTTGGTCTTTCTTTGGTAAAAATAAAATAAAAATAAAATAAAATTTGCTCAAAATGAATTTAAATTTCAATCATAAAATTATAAAAAAATAAAATAAATAAATGAATAATAATTAGTTATAAAGTTATTGATTCAAAATAAAAGTTTCTCAAAATTAATCTAAATTTAAGATTTAATTCAGGTTTGCTTGTACTGCAACTGAAAAATTATACGAACCTGTAATGGTGTACTTTCAGCGGACATTGAAGTAAAACCAACGATGTCGCTAAAGTAAATAGTGACGCAGTCAAAACCTTCAGCTTCAACTTTATTGCCGCGTTTCAATTGCTCGACAACGTATCTCGGTAGCATCTCGTATAATAATGCATCTAAATAAAAGCCCCAATTAGTGTTAATCAAGGTTAACTAGTGGTTATTTTTAATCTTAAAATCGTTATAACGAAGATGGCACGACTAGCAAATTTAAAGCAATTAGCTTGAGGCTTCCCAGTTTATTTCACAAAAAGAGAGTTTCTAGAGATACGGCTTGCATTCAAACACGTTCTGTAATGAATTTCCATATTTTTTTCGGTAACAACAGAGTTGAAAAATCATTTTGACAACCAAAGCAACATTCTTTTTCAACTAGCAACAATTTATTTCAATTTGCAATCTATAATTAACTCATAATTTAAAATTCTAATATTTACTCTCATTTTTTGTCACTTAGCAAGTAGATTTTAATTATATGTTATGCAAACTATGACTATAATTATTGGATACCTGTCTTTTTTTTTTCTTCTGTTAGTTGGTCTGTTCGCTCGTCAACTAGTGCCTCGAGATTATTCGCATACTTCTCCATCATTGCCATCATATTATCGAAAATATTGGGCTTCCTAGAACAAAAATAATACAGTTAATAAAGTATTGAAAATTTGGAAAAAAATTTTATCTTCCCTTAAGAAAAAATATGATAGGAAAAAGATTTGTGTAATTAAGGTATCAGGTAACTTACCGACCGTACATTTATCGACCTTACATGAAACCCTCTTACCTACCTTACCCACCGAGTGACTTGGTGTTTTACGTACCAAATTTTTTAATTTTCCACACAGCCAATGTAATGGGGCTACCGTAATGCACTTACCGACTGTCTCTTACCCTCCCTTGGTAACATTACACTCAGTCGGCAAAGCAGATTTCTGTGATGGATTTAAGCTGGTTGGTATGTAAATGATCTTCCTTACCAGCTGAGGGTAATGTTACCGACGGACGGTAGGAGGAACTCGGTAAGTACACTGTTGGTAGCTCTATTACGTAGGCTGTGCGGGAAATTCAAAAACTTGGTAGGTAAAACACCAAGTCACTCGGTCGGTAAGGTATATCACTGACATATCGACTGCAATTCGATTCATAGTAGAAATCGGTATTGCCGACTGAGGGTAATGTTGCCGACAGAGGGTAAATGTAAGGTCGGTAACTGCACGATCGAATTAGGTCGGATACAGTCGGATTGTTTCAAAATCCGATTGGATTGGATTCAGCTGGATAGAAAACTTGGTTTAACTTTTGATTGGAGCGGATAATAATTCTTATTTCAATCCAGGCGCGGATCCAGGGGAGGAGCCACGGAGTCATCACCCCCCCCCCCAAATCCAGATTTACATTGTTCAAATTTTTTTCATGACCTTTTTTACCGATGTTCCCATAATTAGCTGTGGTAGCACCCCCCCCCCAACCCTCACCTGGATCCGCCCCTGTTTCAATCTCAGATTCATTCGAATAGGAATCTTCTGTTCGATTTCGGATTAGATCCGAATGAAACTGGTTCGAACACAAATTCGGGAATGAAATTGATTCAAAAAAATATAATTTTTTTATACCCAAAATTTTTACCAGGGTAAACATTAAGTAGCATCTGAATTCGAAGTTTGGAAAAGAAATTTATGTAATAGTGAACTCACATTCCTTTTCGTAACGGTCGTAGTTTATTCCTGATGACTTTAAAATCGGGACGCATTTCCGGATCCTCCGACCAACATTCTATTAGACAATCTCGAATAAAGTCGAAGCTGTTTTCCAGTTGATCTAAAGGTGGTCTAAAAAGTTGTTTCGAATTCTTAATATTTCCATCATTCTACCAAAATAATACATTTTTATTTTAATAATTTTTTTTTTAATCAACCTGTAAGGAGGCACGTCCGGTTCTCGGGTAATAATTCTTTTGAGAATTTCTGGAGGTGATAAATTCGTAATTCCAAAAGGCCCATGACGCCCTTGCAATTCGTAAAGTACAATAGCAAACGAATAAACATCTCCTTTTTGATAGTTTCTTGG
The DNA here is from genome assembly GCA_032275165.1 of Synergus magnus. Taxonomy (NCBI): domain Eukaryota; kingdom Metazoa; phylum Arthropoda; class Insecta; order Hymenoptera; family Cynipidae; genus Synergus; species Synergus magnus. Next base: position 8,691,853 of record JAUESH010000043.1, on the reverse strand, counting down.
TGTGGGCTCACATATTCTTGCTGTCCGAATTAATTCCGGAGCTCGGTATAATAATCCTATTATTATAAAACACATTTATTAGTGGAATAATAGAAATTTGCGATATGTAGTTATTTCAAATAACGCAGGATTTGTCAACCTTGATATTTTTTCATTACATCTTCTGGATCGATTTCTGCATCGCGTTTGAATTCATGAAGTCCAAAATCAGCTAATTTAACAACCCATCGTGAGTCCACTAAACAATTTGATGTACTAAGAGATCCATGAAATTTGACCACAGATTCGTGTAAATAAATCATTCCCTGTGAAAATCAGTATAAATGAAAACATAGTTTTTTTTTAAATTTCTTCAACAACATTTTATGAATTAATTAAGTACGTACTCGAACAATGTCACCAACTAAAGAAGCCATGAACATGTTGTCAAGCTTGATATCTTCATTTTCCAGAATATCCTGTATAGAAAATAAATATTTTTTACGTGGGCAATACTACACAAATTTCGGATCCTAGAAGATGTTTAAATTTTGTATGGTTTACAAAAACTAGATTAGAAAAATTCTTTAAAAAATAGTGAAAAAATCAGAAAAATTTGCAAGCATTTTCAAAATATCTTACGAACTTCTTTAGATTAAAATTTTTTTTTTTGAAAAATTTGATTTAAATGCAATTTTTGATTTCTCTTACGTGCTGTGTTAGCGAATTTTGGAAAATGTCAGAAGACAGGATTAGATTTAAAGGCATTTTTACTATCACCGACGTGGCCAGGAATGTATATCAGCATTTGAAAAAATCAGTTGATTTGAAAAATGAATTTACAACTATAATCTTAAGAATAGATACCTTGGCGAAAGTTTCGGACTGAAATTCATTTCGATTCAATCCGAACTATTACAAACCATTCCACAAACTGTTTCGAAACCAATGTGAATTATGCCCAATGACTCGGAAGCAAGTTTTCAATCTGAATCAATCCAATCAATCAAACTCAATACGAAATTTAATTCGACTAAATTCGTTGATTAAGAGTGAATCTGAATTCATCCGAAACTTCAAGAATCATTCGGCTAGATTCGGATAGTCCGGATTTATCCGATTCATTTTAATTGTTAGTTTGGATTGATTCGAATTGAAATTCATTCCTAATCAATACGAACTATTCCGGGTCATTCCGAAATTTGTTTCCAAATCAATCCGAATTATACCGAATGAATCCGACTGAGTCCGGTCAATCAGAATTAATCAGAATAATCCGAACTTTATATTCGAATGAATCCGGCTAATATGAATAAATCTAAATGTACTATTTTACTATCCTGCTCGATACTATATACATGCACATATTTGTTCCTAACTTGTTATCGATCAACGCGTAACGAGGCAGGAGCCGGCTATCCCTGCTTCTTATTATTCTTCTTAATAATAGGCACCCAATGGCCGACCTCGTTGGCACTGTGCGATTCGCATTGCTTTGTATAATTGGGGCTATCCCCGCTACCGCAATACTTGACGGAGCACCTGTGCGATCCCGTCGAGCGACCGGCTGCGAGACTATAAAAGCGTTCGCAGTCGCACGTTTCTCGCAGTTCGCCGGACGCCGCGAAGCGGTAAACCAGTGGTGCTGAGGATAAGCTTGTGTAGGGAATTACCATTGTCAGAATTTATCGTCGAGTTTCCCATCTTATATGTTTTATATGCTCCGCGCCTAAGGGTTGACTCTCTCTAGTCAATCCCACTCTTCATGTTCTTAACATCGCCATTTTGCTTCGTACACTTGGTGACGGGCCGTGACGGGAGCAAGACGTGTATCTCGACTGTGTGTGCAATGCACATGCCTTTGTAATAAACTCTATCAGTGACTAACCTGTGGTGTGAACTTTATTTCTAATCCTAGACCTTGTCTAGTCATTAATTAACTAAATACAATTAATATATGGGGACAATACCTTTTCCCCATACCTTCACTTAGTGAACTGACTGGTCTCTCTACTATAAGCGCAACTATAGTAGAGATACGTGACTCTCTGGTGCAACTATGGCCATCATTGTAGCAAAAGATTACGCCGGCCCATAACTGACCTAACCTGGGTCAACCTGGGGACCGACTCCCATTTAGGAAATCTACCTGATACGCGACTATATGGCGCAACTATAGTCGCATATCAGGCAAAAGGGTAGGCCGGCTCAAAATTGGCCTTCGCTGGATTCACCTCAATACCGATGGAAACGAACCGTACCGACCGAACCGACTCGACCGTACCTGAATTCCCAACCGACCGTGTCCTCCACGTTGGCTCCGTCCCGGCCAGCAAGATCATCCAACTCAGTGAAAGACGGGGGGAGGGGGGAGGGCTCTCTTACCGTACCTCACCGCTTGCCACTTTTCCGAGAGAGACGGGCTCAGGTAATGACACTCGTCTCATTTCGCCGACAACCCACCGCGCCCGTGAAGCCGCACTTACATCGCTTGACACTTTTCACAGGTACCAACTTACACCTGCTCCGCTTGCTCTCTTACGTTCCACCGCTTACGTCACTACTGAAACCCTCTTTGAGGAAATCTTTTCCGTTGTCCTCTGCAACCCTTAATTGTTATCATTATTACACACATACACTTACACAGTCACACATCGTTACACTGGCACTTAGGAGTAATTTAGCATTGTACCTTATAGGAAAATATAACTCCCATGTTATTTTTCAGTACTAGAAATTCGTATTAGTTTTATTTATTTCTATTCGTTTTGATTCGGATAGACGGGATTCATGCAGATTCATTGGGATTGAAAGTTTGCAATAATAGGATTGACCGGATTCATCCGGATTGAAAGTTCGGATTAACTAGATTCATTCGGATTACAAGTTTGGATTGATTTTGAATGAGCCTCTGATTGATTCGGATTGAAAACTTACTTCGGATTTATCCGGGATATCTTGGATTGCTTGAGAAAATAATTCCGGAATGGATCGGATTAGTTGTAACGAGAGGTAATACACATGTGCGTTCCGTACGCACACGTCTATCGGATTCTCGTCACCGAGCCTAGCTCCTATGATAGGTAGAGAATCCGGAGGGAACCGCAAGGAGTAGGCGCACCTACACTTGCGATTCAATGTAAGCTCTCCTCCATAGAGAGTTGTCAATGATTAGGCGCTCCTGACATTGCCAGCTCGAAGTCACGGAAATTTTCATTTTTAGGCACTCCTATAATTATTATTTCGCACAAATCTTGATACCGTCTTGACCGTTCACGATTTTTATAATTAATGGGCCGCTCCCATAATTATAAAAGATCTAAAGTAAATGTTAATGAATAGGCGCTCCTGTAATTACCATTTGCCACCCGAGACTGACACTACCTATCTGCCGACCATATTGTACCAAACTTCGCTTTGCCGAACTCTTTCTGTTTTACCGCACCGCCGATTTACCTTAGTATCTCTAAATTCCGTTCCGAGTAACTTTCGTTTACTTACGTTTTCATCTCCGATTTCGACTTTCGTGAATACCGTTTAACAAATATCAAACATCGTGTTACGTTCTCACCCTTCCGTTAGATTTAACTTAGATATGTAAATTATAGGAGAAATATTATTATATTTGATTAAGAAAAATGAGATCTGTTTCAATCGTCTCTAAAACCTAACCCTGGCATAGGTTGAAGCGTTCGCTGAAACGATTAACCGGGTTGGCAAAAACAGATCGTTACACAGTTAGGAAGTGTTCAAGATCATCATTTGGATTGGTTTAAGAATTCTACCGCGGACGTGAGTGATGCCAAGTCGTGTACGTCCCTGACTCTCTTATCTTTTCACCTAGTGGATCGTGTAGCTAGGAACGGGGAGTGAGGGGACTGAGGAGTTGAGTTACGCTCTATTATTATTATTATTATTATTATTATTATTATTATTATTATTACGCTCCGTTATTAATTTATGGAATACTTGTTCTTTTTTTGATGCTGCAACTGTTCACATATGGATCAAATTCATATTATTTATTAGTGCACGAGTTCATATAATAAAAAAGATCGGGTTTATATTTTACTCAGCGTAAATCCTACTCTCACTGAAAAAACGAATTGGGTGGGCCAACTACTTTGGCTTGTAATATATGCCGTTGCTACTTTATTGGTTGAGACAACCACTTTTTTTGTTGGCGGTGCTATTCGGTTTGTTGAGGTAACAATGTGAGTAGTAGCGCTAACAAGAAAATGGTTGTCCCAACCAATAAAATAGCAACGGCATATATTACAAGCCAAAGTAGTTGACCCAACCAACTCGTTTTTTCAGTGCTTAAATAAATGTGATCAGTGCTAAATTGACAAGGTATTGAATTCTTATCGGAAAATGTACCTTTCCCTTTCTTTGACTCCTCACTACCTTTCTACATCACCAGGCCGGTAATAATAATAAAGTTCAATTTTGAACAGGAAGAAATTCTCAATACAAGAATTTCGCCAGGGTACCTATGTACAATAATACTTATAGTATTATATTAAATAGAAAATGTCCTGGCCACGGCACTGATACGTACCAACCTTTAAGCTTCCACGTGCACAGTATTCAACGACGATGCAAATATTTGGAGGGTCAGTACATGCACCGATGAAAGCATTCAAATTATCATGACGTAAATCTCGCATCTAGAAAGTGAAAGAAAATTTGTTTTTCTTTAAGAATAAACACCCAAGTGTAAAATAATCCAAAGATTGTTTTTTTTTTTTACGAGGGTAGACTTAATACAAACTCAGTACAAACCATTTTTAGCTCCTTTTTCATCTCTCTGGTAATCTCTATGGATTTTTTCCTCACTTTTTTCACAGCGAAAATTCGGCCCTTATAAACGCCTACTTGTGTGTAAATCATTGAGTAGCGAAAGTCAGCATCTGGATTCGAACTTAGGGAAACTTGACTCGTTCTCACGAAAGGTTGAGCCTGAAAAAATTATATTAGTATCAATTTCATTACACTTATGCAATTATTTTCAAATAAATTTTTATTTGAATTTAAATTTAAAATTTTTAACTAGCTTCTAAAAAGATGTTACGAGTTATACTAGATAATCTCTACAAAAGCTTAATAATTAACTGGTTTTGAAATACTAAGAAAATATTTTAAAATAATTTATAAAAATTTCCTTAAAACACTGAAAATATGTGGGCGTCCGCATGAAAAGGGCCCTTATTGTATTAGTATTATTGTATTGTATTAGTTTAGGAGATATTCGCGTTTTTCTATTTTAGGGTCGAAATTGACCATTTTCGGATTTGTGTGGGGGATGATACTATGACTCATACTGAATCTATCGGCATCATACTCTTGTCTCAAATGCAACCGGAAGTGGGTGTATTTTCAATTTAAAAAAAAAAGAAAAAGGCCCTTATTGTCGGTCGTCACAAAAAGTGCAGCATTCTGTTTTTTTAGCGGTGTATTTTGAGTTGCTTTACCCCTGAAACACATCAGCTGATGTTTTGAAGCAATTTCGGCTTCAATCAAATTTTTAATTTGACGTGAAAGCAGTGCTCTCAGATCGAGCTAGAAATTTACCCCCTCCACGTCCACTATTTTTTCTTAAAAAAGCAATTTGTTAAATATAATTTGGCAAAATTTTGAAATTATTACTCTTTTAAAGTATTTTTTTGAAATATACAGTCTGTTCAACAAGAGCGTGTCCGCGGTTTTTCGAAAACTATTAAAGATATTTGAACTTTTCTTTTTTTGAATGAAAGTACATTCGAAAGACTAGTGCGCACCTACCTAGTACAAAGTCCAGTCCCCGTCGTTATTAAGAATGGCCTGGCAATTTTTTGGCATGCTTTCCACCAATTTTTCAGCGTAGTCCGCTGGTATTTATTGCCAGTAAAAAGAAACGTTCAAACGTTCAAATATCTTTAAGAGTTTTCGTAAAACTGCAGACACGCTCTTGTCGAACAGACTGTATAAGAAAATGTTCCCCCATTATATTTAGTAAAGTACTTTTTTTCGATAAAATAGTAGATGTGGAGGGGGTAAATTTCTAGCTCGATCTGAGAGCACTGCGTGAAAGTTTCCATAAATAAGTAACTTTTTCGTTATAATTTCCGTTTAAATGAAAATTTTATTATTCTTTGAACTCAGTTTATAATAATATTGTACATAAATGGTATAATTTCAGTTCAAATGAAAATATTGATGTTGACCTATTTCAAATTTTAAGAACGTCTGCCAGGAGTACGATTCCAAACCGAACTCCATAATAAAAAAGTAGAACCTTTAAAAAAAAAATTGTTGGTAAAAGGGCCCTTATGGTCGGTCATTATAAAAGTAACGTTATAATTGTTATTACATGCAATAATAATATCAATGCTACAATTTTTTAATGTTTGTGATACTATTGTTTGATTTAATTAAAAACCTGTTTAACTTCTGACTGTAAGTGTATTTTTTGTATACCTAAACTTTAACTTTGATTATCTCGAAATATGGTTTTATGAATTTCCAACTTCAAAAGTGCCTCGGTGACAGGTTTTTTGACAAAATGGTTATCTTGGGCTTAAAATGTTGGGAATTCATCCGGCTATATGGCCCTATACATAACTCCATACCGACCATAAGGGCCTTTTTCATGCAGACGTCCACATATTATGTTTAGTTTTGAAAAAAAATTTAAAGTTTTATTAATAAATAATAAATACTAAGGCATTAATATGGTTATCCTTCAAGGGTCGACACAGGTTGCCTAGCTAGCACCCTAATAGATGAGCTAGAGAACTAATAAAAATAAGGCAAACTATGTAGTTAGAACCCAAGTTGGGCCCTAGTATAATTTTCACCCGGGATTTTTGAATCATTTAAATAATTACCTTTGAATTACTTTTCACCACTAGATCATTATTAGAGGTCACATCTTTCGATTCCTTTAACTGTATATCTTTGTAATTGACTTTCCAAAGAAGTGAATCAAGCTCCTGTTCATATCTCCAGTTTCTGTACAAAATTAATAATATTGCCAATAAAACTATCAGCAATCCACCTGCTATTCCTCCAACTATTTCAGCAGTATGTGCTGTAATATGAAAAACAAATGAAATATTTTTATCGATTACACGCATGAGAATTTTTATCAAAACTAGCAAACCAACACGCGCGCTATGCGCACGATTAAATAATTAAATAATTGTATTTCGCGCCTTTTCCTCAAAGATCAAATTTGTAGTGCGTCTACGATGCACCGATGTCGCCACAATCTTTACAGTCCAAAACTTTCCGTTATGGTCTGTGTCTATGTATCTTGTATACTCTGCTACTCATTGTTCTTCTTTGTGTCGATAACGTCACATGTGTTAATTTGAAATTCCAATAAAAATGGGAAAAAAGAAAGATCTCAAGAAGCGAATTGAGTTTTTGGAAGAAAAAATTTTACGTCAGAAAAGAGACATATATAAAAATCAAAGCTGTGAGTAGAAAATTACCAACAAGAATCATTTTAAAAAATTCCTCACAATTTAGGTTATCTCAAACGACAAGATAAATTGTAATCAAAAAACCTTCCCTTTTTTGTTTTCTGATCTTGTGTTTGTGTAGAGGGTCATGTGTGTGTTTTTTCGGTCCAACCGATTAACCAATATAGTATTACAATGATGTCCAACATCTACTGTGCATATAACCTTTCATACGATATATTTCGCAATCGTTCAACGATGGTGAAACTCAAAAGCCAGTCTGGCGACATACTTTAACGCATCACATTTTGGTTCAATCAACTTGTGAGTGCACGTAACCCTCGTTGGGTATCAAATGTACCAATAATAATGAGATAAATATAGCACATTTATAAAATAATACATACATGAAAAGTTTCTTTTTCGTATTTATTTATTTTTTTTTGGTCATGCCTTCATTTTGTTTCTCCTCATTGTTTTGACAGATGATCGAAGGCATCGTTCAAGCAGATCCAGCCTCTGGACACTCAATGCTTTAAAAGTGACGGATCATAGACGCCATCTAGCGTATACTCCGATCCCTAAGATA
>JAUESH010000043.1:8673328-8683737 GCA_032275165.1 Synergus magnus | reverse complement strand
GAGATTTCTTATAATTTTAATGGATTTTAAAGGATATAAAGGGATTTTATATGTTATTGTAGTATTTTAAGGAATGTTAAGAAATTTCTAGGAAATTAACAAAATTTTCATGAGATTTAACGGATTTCAAGATATTTTTATGAGTTTTAAAAATATTTTGTGGGATTTAAAGGATTTTATAGTTTGTCAGGTAATTTGATTGAGGGATTTCAAAAGAATTTCTATACATATATGATTTTTAAAAGATTTTGTAGAGTTTAAAAGGATTTCGAAGGTTGTCGTAAAATTTTAAGGGATTTCATGAGATTTTTCAAATTTATAAAAGATTTTGTGGAATTTTTAAGGATTTCATTGAATTTGTTAAGATTTCTAAGGATTTTAAGAGATTTTAAATGTTAGGAAATTCCAAGAGGTTTTTAGGAATTTTTAGAGAATTTTGCGAATTTTAACTGGTTTCTGGGAGTTTTAAGAAATCTGAACGAATTTTAATAAGGGATTATTTCGAAGGTTTTCGTGAAATTTTTTTTGCGCCATTAGTTTGTTTTTCTTTTTTCAACTTCAAGTCATTCAAAAGCCAATCAGGTTTGCAACAACAATGTATGCGAAATTTTCGAGACATTTCGTTACACCACTTTTTTAAGATGGGATATCAAGACATGACTAGTTTCTCTTTAAACTTTAAAAGTAAACTCCTAAATCTATCCTTCGTGTGCTATAGTCATTTTCAACCAACTTTCAGCAAGAAAGTGCTTAACACTCTCCCAGAAAGTTCTGAAAGCATTTACAAATGTAAAGAAGAACGACAAAAGTTCCTAAGAGCAATGTAACATTTCCTGCTTGAAAGTTTCTCGGTTTCTCTAGTCTACAAAAGTATTTCCAATACAGGTTATCCACTTGGAAAAATATTATAGATGAAATGGAAAAATTTCATGGCACTCTATCTGATGTTCGATCTGGCCCAAATCAGGCTTTATCTAGACCGCCCTGGCGAAAGTTTCGGCTTGAAATTCACTCCGAATCAATCCGAAATTTTCCGAATAATTTCGAAATTTGTATTCAAACTAAAGATTTTAAATCCGAATTCACCCTAGCGAAAGCTTCGGATAGAAATTAATTCTGAATCAATCCGGAATTTTCCGAATCATTCGGGAATTTGTATCCGAACCAAACAGTTTCATTCCGATCTAATCCGAAGGAAGTTTTCAATCCAAATTAATCCGTGGCCCATTCAAAATGAATCCGAATGAATTCGTCCAATCCGAATTAATCAGAATTATTGCGAACTTTCAATCCAAATAAATCCGGTCAACCCGAATGAATCCGAATTTTTCGGAATCATTCGGATTGATTCGGATAGACCGGATTCATTCGGATCCATTCGGATTGAAAGTTCGGATTGATTTTGAATGGGCCTCGGATTAATTCGGATTAAAAACTTCCTTCGGATTAGATCAGAATGAAACTGTTTGTTTCGGATACAAGTTCCGGAATGATTCGGAAAATTTTGGATTGGTTGAGAATAAATTTCAATCCGAAGTTTTCGCTAGGGCACCTCTCAATCTGTGATCCCAATTTGAATCAATTCGAAGGACTCTCAATCCGTTCTAATACATGCCTCCAATCCGAATGAATCGGAAACCAATCAGAACTCACCTTTCAATCCTTTCCAATGCAAAGAAATCCGAAACCAATCCAAACGAGATAATACCATGTAGAAAAGTTGTTTGTCCAGATTAGGTCGGATACATTCGGATTGGAATCCTTGCATTTCCAAGGATTCTTGGGATTAGAATTTATGTACCTTTTAAAATCGGGTTAGTTCGGATTCAGTTGGATTCTTCTTCTTGCTTTGATTTCGGATTAGATCGGTTCTAGACGGATAGAAATATTGGATTTCCCCTTGGATTAGTTCTCATTCAGTTGGATTTATATTCTCCCTGGGAAAGAGTCGGATTGAAATTTATTCCGAACCAATCCGTAAATTTCCGAATTATTCAGGAATTTGTATCTGAACAGTTTCATTCCGATCTAATCCGAAGAATGTTTTCAATCCTTTTTAATCCCTTTTAATTCGTGAGTCAACTCCAAATTCAATCCGAATGAATCTGAAGCTTACCTTTCAATCCTTTTTAATCCGTGGCCCCCAATCCGAATCAATCCGAAGACACTTTTCAATCCGTGTTTCCAATGCGAATGAATCCGAAACGAATTCGTACTCACATTTCAATCCGAATGAATCCGATCCTCATCTGGACAGATTTTTTAATCTTTCTAAATCCTTTGCAATTCGTAAGTCTTTTCAAGGTTTAATCCGAATGAATTCGACATCAAATCAAATGAATTCGACACTAATCCATGCAAAATTTTATTTCTTCTTCATTTGATATCCAATCCGAATTAATTTAAGATCATTCCGAATGACTTCAATCCGTTCTAATCCGTAACCAATAGCAACTTCAATCCGAAATCTAATCAGCAGAAATTTTCAATTTGTGACACGAATTCGTATTAATCCGAATGATTCTGTCTTAATACATATACGTGTCCCCAATCCGAATTAATCCGAAGTTACCTTTCAATCCTTTTCAATCCGTACTCCTAATCCTAACTAATTTGAACTCAATCCAAAGTACTTTCAAACATTTCTAATAAGAAAAATGTATTGTTTCTAGATCTCCAAGTTTCGGTGTTCATTTAACAGCGTCCTTCACCTTAGATTGGAATCCTTGCTTCGATCTCAGATTAGGTCGGATTCATTCGGATTGGAACCCTAGCTTTGACCTCGGAATAGATCGGATTCAGTCGGATAGAAATCTTAGGTTTCACCTAGGATTAGATCGGATTCAATCGGATTGGCATCCTTGTTTCGTCTTTGGATTAGATCGGATTAAATCAGATATGAATCCTTAGCTCGATCTCGGATTCATTCTGATAGGAATCTTTGCTCCAACTTCGAACTAGATCGAAATAAAACTGTTTGGTTCGGATAAAAATTTCGGACTCATATGAATTAAAACGGATAGAAACTTTTCTATCCGAAACTTTCGCCAGGGCATTTAATTCTGAAGGCTAGCCGGATGTCTTTTTTTCCTCAGTTTCCGAATTTATATTACAACTTCTTGATACTTTGTAAACTTACAATTGCATTTTTCCCCATGGTATCCGCAGTATGGTTCCGCTACTGGTGGTCCGCTTCCTAACCACGTTATTTCTCTGATGAAATGTAATTTCTGCGATTGAAAAAGGCAGAGATTAGACACTACGAAAAAAAGTTATAAAGTCATAAAGTTTCCATCTTGGTACGAGTTAAATTAAACTTTTATTAAAAGATGTTCACTTTGTAGTCGTCAAATGTGAAATACTATTATCAAACATATTACAAATTTTATTTGTTGTTAGCAGAAATTTACTCGAAGTTGTCCGAGATTTTAAGCAATTTCAAGTGATTTCAAAGAATTTTAATAAAGTTGTCCACGTATTCTTGAGAGTAGAAACCCTCATTATTCAGAGATCGAAGGAGACCATCCACGACTGAGCACCACATAATGGGTGATAGGACACCTCTCTGTGGGCAGCCCCTGGATGTCCTCCGACCCTACTGCCTCCTCATTCCGTCGAGAGGCGCTTGTACGACAGCATTAGAGATGTAAAATTCTCCGTCTTATAAAATTGGGTAATATTCTCGAGAATATTACCGAGAATATTCTCCTTCCGAAGAATATATGAGAATTTTCGATTTTAAAATATACATTGCAATTTAAAATAGTTATATATTAATTAAATGAATTTTATTATAAAATATCAGTATATGTGAAAGAGAGAGTGAATATATATGTCTCTTTCACTCTTACAATTTTCTCTGCATTGATAATTAATAAGCATATAGTTGTAACGAGCAGTACTGTACCAGCTCATTACATATGCTTACTGTACATCGCGCGTCATTGATCTACGCGCATTAAGGCGGGAGTTCGCTATTCCCACCATTCCCCCTCTTCCCGTCTACCGGTCGCACGGGTATAAAAGAGCGCGCGGCAGCACATTTCGTCAGTTCTCCGGGTAGCAGCTAGTCTGCACTCGGCGAACTCACTGGTCGCTCTATTACCTGGAGCAACTATGGTAGCGCGACCGGGACCGACTCCTGGAGGTCGACCCGCTGGATACGTGGCTACCTGGCGCAACTATGGCCACCTATCCAGTGAAAGGTTTCGTCGGCTCATAACCGGCCTAATCTGGGTTGACCAACAGATGAACAGAACATCCTCCACAGGGAAAGTTCACTAGGTGTGCGACTACCTGGCGCAACTATGGCCGCACACCTAGCCAAAGGTTACGCCGGCTCAAAACTGGCCTAACCTGGACTGACCCTGGGGACGACTTCCGTTCAGGAAACCCACCTGACAGTTGGTTAACTGGCGCAACTATGGCCACCTGTTGGGCAAAGGGGTGAATCGGCCCAATAATGGCCCACCCTGGATTTTCCTGAACAATTCCCTGAGACCGACTTTCAAGACCCGCTCTATAGACGACTACCTGAAGCAAATATGGCCGCCTATCGAGTAAAAGGATACGCTGATTCATAATCAGCCTATCCTGGGTCAGACTTGCACCCCCTCTGTTTCTAGTCGTACCTGACCCACCTGACTTGACTCAACGGACTCGCCGCGAAATACGGCTTCGTCGCCGACTATTGAAGTGTACCGCTCCTCCCTCTCTCTCACCGCACCGTTTACCGCTTAACCTAGATAGACGGGCTCAGGGGACGAGTCTCGCCTAAGAGTCACTCACGAACACACACACTGCAATAGTTTTGTAACCGCGAATACACATACAATAACACTTAAAATTGTCACTTTTACACACACATAAATACACAAACACGATATAAACATTCACACTGACACACACACACACACAAAATAGTTTTAGTTTAGAATTGTAACCGCTAGGGGAATAAAGAGAAATGTTCTTTTGTACTTTGAAAATACCGTATTCAGCTTATTAGTCCCTAAAATCGACCCTGGCAGGCTGAAGCGTTCGCTGGGACAAATCGATGGACTAGTCCCCCGAAACTGATCATTACATAGTAACGTAAAATCGATAAATCGTAAAGAGACAACACTATAGCAGGGTTGCAAAAATGGTTAATTATCCATTTTCAATTACTAATTACATAAAAGAAATTGTAATTATCCTCAAAATAATTCATAATTACAAAAAAAATGGAAATTACATTCAAAATAATTAATAATTACACAGGAAAATTGTATTTATATTTGAAATATAATTTAAAAATAATTAACTATATTTAAATTAATTTTTAGTATACTTACAATTTTTCTGTGTAATTATTAATTAAATGTAATTAATTAGTTGCAACCCTGCACTATAGATAGAATAAACATTTTAAAAGTGCTATAATAGTTATTAAAGCTATTTTAAATTCTTTGTCAAATTTTTAACTTATCATCTATAAATTTTTCTCAGAATTTATGATTAAAAAAAAAAATTTTTTAGTGGCAACGTTCGGTCACAATGCTCGGTAATATACTTGGTTATAATCTCGTTTTCGTTACCGTTCTCGACGTAATATTCCCCCTTCGCAACTCTATGCAGCATACTCTGAATCCAGAGTACAAACTGCCTCGGTACTCCGAATTTCAGAGCCTCCCTACATATGACTTCAGAGGGATTATTACTGAAGGACCCTTCTGTATCTAAGAAGGTGCCCACTACATATCCGCCTTCCTCTAATTGCCACTCTATTCTTCCAACAGCCTCGTGTAGTATCGCATCGACAAAGCAGCCTGCTTGAAAGGCGTGTTGACCACTATGCAGTGGTCTACTTTGTAGCACCCTGTAACGGATGTACCTCTCGACCAGCTTTTCCAATACTTTCAGTATGAAAGATGTCAAGCTGACCGGTCTAAAATCTTTAGCAGGATTTTCCTCCTTCTTTCCGGGTTTAGGCAGGAAGGAACCTGCTGTCCCTTCATGCCATTGGCACGTGCCCCAGTGCTATACTTGTCCTGAAGACTTTCCTCAGGGGCAGTTGTAGTTCCTCGAGTCCCTCTTGTAAGAGAACGGGATATACTCCGTCCGCCCCTGGTGAATTGTAAGGTTGAAAGGTCCTGACAGCCTAATCAACCTTCTTAACTGAAACAATCACAGACGCGAGCTTCTAGTCTGCCCTTTTTCCAGGGCCTACCTGATACACGTCCTCCTGGTACATTGGAATGAGCTTAACGCCAAGGAAGTGAACCTCCAACAGTCGATTCAAGCATTCCTCTTCAATCTCAGCAAACTCACCCGTTTCGATCCTAATTGGCCGTGGGAAGCCTCTGGATTTTTAGCTAGGATTCTGTGAAGGAGAGCCGTCCTGGGGATGTTTTTCGTTCCCTCACAGAATTCCCTCCATCCCTCCGGCTTGTATTTGCTTATTATGTTTTTATATTTCTTCCAGGCCTCTCTGTATCGGTCCCAGTCGGAAGCCAATTTGGACTTGTATGCCCTATTGTACAGTTTTATAGCCCTAGTCCGAAGGGCCTCCAGGTGGTTATTCCACCATTGAGCCCTCCGTCCAGAGCCCATTGCACGAGGTGGGCAGTTATTTTCGAACGATGTGCTTAAGGCCCTTTACAGAAAATCTGCAATTAGATCAAGCTCATCAATCGTCCCATAACTTGTGCGAAATTCCTCAAGTCTTCCTCGGAGTTCCTCTTTGAAGGCGTCCTAATTCGTATTTCTCGGGTTCCTCTTCAGTTGTACCTCCGGTTTCCGGAGGGCCAGCCAAAAGAGAAGTAGCCTGTCATCCGAGAATGATTCCTCTGCAGACTCTTTTCAGCCTCTCACCTTGTCAACTAGCTTTCCTGAACATACACGTAGCGTCACATCAAGTACCTCCTTCCTGCTTTTGGTCTGGAAGGTAGAGGTATTACCTCGATTTAAGATCTCCAGATCCGTGCTTGCCAAAACTTCCAATAGGTCCCTGCCTCTATCATTAGTATCCGTGCTGTCCCCCTAATCCTTATCTTGATAACGACGAGGTCCCTAGAGCACATACTTGGCACCAGCAGTGCATCCATGCCATTTACGGCAATGCATGCTCTTGGTGCATTTTCGAGTGGGCCTTTAAATAAAGTGACATATCCCCCTAATCCCCTAATCTTCTCCCTGTATACCCAGGGTTCCTGGATTAGGGATATCCTTGTGCGCATCGTAGCCATGCGTCTGGTTAATACCGCTGAGGCGCCTTTGCTACGATGCAAATTAATCTGCGTACATGGAATGTCCGACCCAGCCATTGATGCGACCAGGCCCTATCCCAGATAGGGCGTATAGTCTAGGGCATTTAAAGCCCTAGAAGCCCTTTCTGAGATCCCTCAAATGAGTACCCAGCCTGTCCCCGTAGCCTGGGCCACCTTCTCCTTCTTCCCCTTGTAAATCCTCAAGATCGGATTTTGGAATTCGAGGCGCCGCAGAGCGACCGTCGGATCCTCGGGTGTATCGGGGATCAGGATTGTCGCCCTGAGGAACCTCTGAATTACCTCCAAACCATGAAGCCTGGTCTCCAGGCCCTCTCTGAGCTTGAAACTGGAAGCCCTTGCCTCAAGCCATTCTTTCGTCCAGGCGTCGGCAGCCTGCACTACGATGGCCTCCGCCTTGAAAAAGGTATCGTTAAACCTGGAGGCGCGCCCCTCTCGGGGTAATGCGTCAATCTCTTTCGAGATTTCCAGCTTTATGTATAAAACTATAAATATAGATAAGATACATAAGATATGTATATCACATTTTTTGTATTTTTATACAAAACATGAATGCAAAATCAAGATCCTATTATTGACAACCACAGAATGGGGTGCATGTAAATGCACCGAATTCTATGTTTTACAAAATTTATTTTATCTAAATTCATTTTATCTAATAATTATTAGGGCACATTTTTTTAGATGAAATCAATTTAAGTAGAATAAATTTCATGAAAAATATAATTTGGGGAATTTTCATGTACCCCCTCAGAATTTAAGTATAATAAGAAATCGATTCAATTGTAGTAGTCTGGCACAAATTGGCCTTTTCTACTGAATAGTTCTGAAAGTGATTTTAATTAAACGTGGTAACTTACAGGCAAGTTAGTCTTTTCCTCCTTTCCTATGAAGTGTGCGATTGGGTAGAGACCTTGTCCCTTCGGGGATCGATTGTCTAGAGCGATTAGAGTGTAATTACCCTCAGCGTCGCCACTCTCATCCATATATACCATATACCTGTACGACATCAAAGATAACAGTTTAACTATGTACCTGTTGCTGTATATCGAGCTATATAAGTATCACATGATATAACCTAATGACTACAGACTGTATCAATTAATTATACAACAATAGGGTTGTTGCATATCCTGCAACCAATAAGATTTTTGCGAAAAAATAGAAAAATAAAATTTTTTAAATATTACAAAATATATATTAAAACATTTGATAAAACTTTCCTTTAGTAGTTATAGTAACTTTTAGTGTTCTTTTAATTTAAATAGGAAAAAAATATTTGAAAATATGCAACAACCTCATCCCTCAAATATAAACATATGAATTTAATCTCCGTAACTTTTAACATGTTAAAATATAAAAAAATGATATAAGTTCTGTAATGAAAAAACGTGTGCAAACGAGGTTGTACAGTAAAAAGAATATAGTGAAAATTGACATACCCCATAGCACTTTTATAGTGAACACCATGCAGAGCAGCTATCATTTCTCTACCATTTAGAGGGTCTTTCTCTTCTTTTAGCGCCCTCAGCAACGTTTTCTCATAAAGGTGAACTGCGTCGTACAAATAAGCCGTTTCTGGTACAATCTGCCTTGTAACACAATGAAACACAATCAACATTCATGTAGCTGCAGAAATCAGAGTTATACAAAGTGAATTTTCACGAAAAATTCTCTGATTTTTTTTATAACTCTTGTTCTTTTGTAATATCCTGGGCGAAAGTTTCCGATTGAAATATGTTCAAAACTAATCCGAAATTTACCGAATCATTCCGGTATTTGTATCCGAATCAAACAGGGAAATGGTAAAGGTAAATCATGGTAAAGGGAAATAATAAAGGAAATCTTGGTAAAGGGAAATAATAGTAAAGGGAAATGGTAAAGGTAAACCACGGTAAAGGGAAATAATAAAGGGAAATAGTAAAGGGAAATAGTAAAGGCAAATCATGGTAAAAGGAAATTGTAAAGGAAAATGGTAAAGGGAAATAGTAACGGGAAATGGTAAAGTGAAATATTAAAGGGAAGTCATGGTAAAGGAAAATGGTAAAAGGAAATCATGATAAAGGGATGTACCTTTATTGGTTTCTTTAATATGAAAATCAATATACCACTGATTTTCTCGGAAACTATCACTCGTAGAAAAGAATGCTTGCTTGAACCAATTAGAATTAAGTGCGGGAGTATTTGAATTTTATACTACCGGCATAATGCAAGTGTCAACCCGCCCGACAGACGGTAGCATAGTCGCCGGTCAGCACTCGGTGACTTTGCATGTATAATATAATAGTTTACAAGTTAATGCAATGAAAATATGTGCCATAAATATTATTATAATTATTATTTAAAGTATTCAGTCGATAAAGTGTGTTAAAGGAGTTAATTGTTGTGTCTTCTAATAATAAGGTATGTATAACTTCAAAGTAGGTTATGAAATAATTGTTTAATAATTTTGCAGTTTTAAAATATTTTATTTAAAGTTTTAAAACTTTTTCTTAAAGTTTTTTCTTTTCACTTTTAAAGTTTTTTAAATTTTTTCTTCAGGTACTTAAAAAATTTCTGAACTATTCTGTGCAAACGTTCTTTAGTGCAATCTATTCTTCAGTGCACAATTATATGTTAATTATTAAAAAGTTTTAAGTAGATATAAAGACGGAGATTTTATTGCGTTATGTAATCTGTCATTTTTTCTTTGTTCGATCTCATACTCATAAGTACGATCTCATACTTTTAAGTGTTCTTCTAGCATAATATTAAAATATTACAAATTTACTTGTAATTGTTATTTAGATGCTTTTAGATTTCGCGTGAAACGTCAACTTGGTACCCTTGGTACATTTGGAAGTTTATGAAACTGTTCTGTATTTATAATAGTTGAATGTTTATAATTAAAAATGTACATGTTTTATTATTGATATTTAATAGTACTCAATATTCATATTTATTTATTTTTTTGTAATTTATTTCCCAAATTAGCAACTTAGGAGATTCAAATTTCATTGATTTATGTTATGAATAATAGTACATTGTGTAACAAGTGCGGAAAGTTGAACATTCCACGAGTGTGAATTTTGTAACACGAGATGGAGGCGAACGCACGAGCCGAAGGCGAGTGCGTGCAAGCCGTAATCGAGTGTTACAAACTTC
>JAUESH010000043.1:8618592-8642397 GCA_032275165.1 Synergus magnus | reverse complement strand
ACCCCCTACTCATTTCACACGGACATAGACCTGTAATTGTGTGCGCGTGGTCGTCGTTTCCAATCTGAGCACACTGCGAGGACTTCGCGTTGGACATCACTGCTCTCCCACGTGGAAAGATTCTATGGAATCGGTTCCGTAGAATTTCCATATAGAAATTCTATATAGAAATTTCTCAAGAAATTTCACAAGAGTTTCTGGAAAACCTTTACAGAATTTCTTTACGGAATAGAACTTTGAAATTATTTCCCTATAAAACACAGGTTCCCATGAATATTTCAAATCTCCGAACGTCACCTGGAGCCCTCGTCGTTCCACACTGCTCCAGATCCGGATCGTCGAGGTCTCCTAGTTACATCCGAGAAAGCCAAATCTTTCGTAGGAAACCGGACTTCCTCGAGCAAGTACCGTTTACGTCACTGGGAGCTGTGCGGATTGTCGAGGACTCCCAGTTACATCCAAAATCTGTCGTAGGAACCCGGACTTCCTCGAAGAAGTTCCGTTTACGACACCTGGAGCAGAGCGGATATTCGAGGGGCAGTATACTTTTCGCTCCCGACCTGGATAAGTAAGGTAATTATTCCAGGTAGTGACCCTTTTTAATGACCTCCTTACGGGAGCGAACGTCTCCTCCACTGCACGGATGACAAATCTATATCCTATTCCACTGCTCCCTCCCAAGCAAAGTCCAGCAAAGATAAATCATTATAAAAGGAAATCATTGTAAAGGGAAATCATTAACCTCCAGGGTGATGTGACACCTGGACACCTGGAGCAGTGCAGATTCGTTGAGGACTACCAGTTACATCTGAGAATGCAAAATCTTCCGACGGAAACCGAACTTCCTCGAGGATGTTCGGTTTACGACACCTGGTGCAGCGCGAAAGGACGAGGGCGTCAGGTGACGTTCGGGGATTTGAAATATTCATGGGAATCCGAGTTTTATAGGAAAATAATTTCAAAGTTCAAATCCGTAAAGAATTTCGGCAAAGGTTTTCCAGAAACTCTTGTGGAATTCCTTGAGGAATTTCTATGTGGAATTTCTATATGGAAATTCTACGGAACCTAACACTTGGATGACACTGTAATAAAATTATAAATCCTCTTTGTGCTTTGCGTTACATGTAATCCTTGACCAAAGAGTACTAAATAGTCCATATGTCACCATAGAGTACTGGGAAATGAAGCGAAAACCTGGAACTTACTTGCTGTAACAATAACGATAAGCCACGTTACGCTACGATGACTATGCATGACTATAGAGCCATTATCCACACACATTATCCTTTTAATCACTCTCTTTTATCGTCTCAGAGTCTCTTAAAAAATAATAAAAAAGAGATTGACAAATTTTATCCCCATGCAATATTTTCGTTTAGAAATGTCGATTTTTTCACGTTCACTTATAGTCGATGATCCAAG
Source organism: Synergus magnus (assembly GCA_032275165.1). Classification (NCBI taxonomy): domain Eukaryota; kingdom Metazoa; phylum Arthropoda; class Insecta; order Hymenoptera; family Cynipidae; genus Synergus; species Synergus magnus. Next base: position 8,640,975 of record JAUESH010000043.1, on the reverse strand, counting down.
TGCAAAGTCACGTTTTCTCGTAAATTTACTCACTTATCTAAGAACACATCCCTGGCGAAAGTTTTGGATTGAAATTCATTCCGAACAAATCCGAAATTTTTCGAATCACTCCGGAATTTGCATCCGAACCAAACAGCTTCATTACGATTTAATTCAAAGAAAATTTTCAAATCTCTTTAATTATTTTTAATCTGTGCGTCAAATTCAATCAAATTCAAAATCCATATCCCCTATGTTCAAATCCAGTCAAATTAAATCCGAATGAATTCGAAGCTTACATTTCAATCCTTTTTAATCCGTGGCCCCCAATCCGAGTGAATCCGAAATCAATCCGAAGGCAATTTTCAATCCGTTCTTTGAATCCGAATGAATCTGGAAATTCATGAATTGAAATTCGTTTCAATCCGTATGTTTAAACCGAATGAATTCGGAATAAATCCAAACTCACATGTCGATGCGTAACCAACAACAATTAATTTCAATCCGAAATCTGATACGAACACACTTTTCAATCCGTGCCCCCAATTCGAAGTTATTTTTCCATCCTTTTCAATCTGTGTCCCCACATCCGAGTAAATACCAAAGACTTTCAATCCTTTCCAATTCGAATCAAACTGAAACAAATTCGATCTAGATGATACCATGTAAAAAATTTGATTGTTGTGGTGAAACACTCTATTACTTAAAATTTTTTTTGGTCAATATTAAAATCGAGCTGATGAATCAAAAACGTTCAAAAAATTTGTCATCCTCAATATCCAACGGTATTGATAAAAGTTGTATACAAAATATGTATGTCTGGAAAAATTACATCTTTTCTATTGTTTAACTTTCTTTTTTGATAACCAACCGTTTTGAAGAAAATGTAAAAAAAAAAACAGTTTTTTGAAAAACTGGATTAAATTTCGAATGTCCAGTGATTCCTGAATAATATTTAGGTAAAACAGACTTACATAAGATATTAAGTGAAAATTTAGTATTTCAGGAACCACAGATTTGTACTATACTTTCTTAAGTCTTTTTTACTTAAAAAATAATTTTGCAACACCCACCTCAAAAGTTGCACTTTATGTTGCTCTAAATAATGTGTAAATTACCTTGGCGAAAGTTTTGGACTAAAATTCATTCCGAACCAATCCGACATTATCCGAACCATTCCGGAATTTGTATTCGAACTAAACAGTTGCATTCCGATCTAATCCGAAGGAAGTTTAATCCGGGCCAATTCAAAATCAATCCGAACTTGTAATTCAGATGAATCCAATACGTCAATACGAATTAATCCGAATTAAACCGAACTATCAATTCGAATGAGTCCGGTCAATCTGATTGAATTAATTCGGATTGACCGGATTCATTCGGATTGATTCGGATATACCGGAATCATTCGGATTGAAAGTTCGGATGAATTCTAACTAATTCGGATTGACCGGATTTATTCGGATACATTCGGATTTCAAGTTCATATTGATTTTTAATTGACATCAGATTGATTCGAATTAAAAACTTCCTTCGGATTAAATCGGAATGAAACTGTTTGGCTCAGACACAAATTTCGGGATAATTCGGATCGGTTCGGAATGAATTTCCAATCCGAGTCTTTCGCCACGCTAGCGAAATTTTCGGATTGAATTTCTTCTGAACCAATCCGAAATTTTCCGAATCAGTTCGGAATTTGTATTCCAACCAAACAGTTTCATTCCGATCTAATCAGAAGAAAGTTTTCAATCCGGATTAATCCGAGGCCCATTCAAATCAATCTGAACTTGTAATCCGAATGAATCCGGTCAATTAGAATTAATCAGAATTAATCCGAACTTTCAATCCGAATCAATCCGAACTTCCAATCCAAATGAATCCGGTCAATGAGAATTAATCAGAATGATTCCGAAAAATTCGGATACATACGGATTCATTCGGATTGACCGGATTTATTCGGATTGAAAGTTCGGATTAATTCTGATTAATACGGATTGACCTGATTCATTCGGATTACAAGTTCAGATTGATTTTGAATGGGCCTCGGTTTAATTCAGATTGAAAACTTTCTTTGGATTGGATCGGAATGAAACTGTTTGGTTCGGATACAAATTCCGAAATGATTCAGAAAATTTCGGATTGGTTCAGAATGAATTTCAATCCGAGGCTTTTGCTGGGGCAACCTCTATTATTTTATGTAAAACTAAATCGAACTGGAATCTTTGTTTCAACATCGGATCGGGTTGGATTAAATCGGATAGGAATCTTTGATTCAAAAACGGATTGGGTTGGATTTATTTGGATTGGCATTCTTGTTTCGACTGCGGATTAGGTCGAATGAATTCGGATAGGAATCCTAGTTTTAAAATCGGATTGGGTCGAATTAAGACGGATAGAAATCTTGGTTTGACATTCGATTAAGATGGATTCAGTCGGATTGGCATCCTTATTTCGACTTCAGATTAGATCTGATTACACCGGATAGGAATTCTTAGTTGGTCCTCGGATTCTTTCGGATAGGAATTTTTGGACCGACTTCGTTTTAGATCGAAATGAAACTGCTTGGTTCAGATACAAATTCCGGAATGAAATTAATTTAGAAGAATAGAATTTGTCCTATCTGAAACTTTCGCCAGTGATTTTAACGACTAACTTTGTTATAGCATTTAAAAAATTATGTTTTAACATTTAAAAAATTATGCTGTTTTAAAAGTACATTTCTCTGTTTAAGTTTGTTATTTTTTCTATTTACATTTAATTTGTTATCAAATAGAGTGTCGACAAACAGCTTCGTCCTTATTTTGAATTACAAATCTTGAAAGTATCAAGAGAGAAAGATGGAATGTTTTCTGACTTGTTAGTATGCGTGAAACTTTCGACTTTAAGTGCAACACGAACTTAAGTAAGCCCTGGATTATGGTAGCGAAACTCTTCAGTAACTTAAGTCCAATTTGCGTATTTATTACAGAGCGCTTGAACGTCTTCGCAAACTTATGTTCTGGTAAATATAATTATATTGAATTTCTTACCCTGATCGTTTAATTACCCTATGGAATGCTTCGGATTGAAATTCATTCTGAATTAATCCGAAATTTTCCGAATCATTCCGGAATTTGTATCCGAATCAAACAGTTTCATTCTGATCTAATCCGAAAAAGTTTTCAATCCGAATTAATCCGAGGTCCATTCAAAATCAATCCGAACTTGTAATCCGAATGAATCTGGTCAATCCGAATTACTCAGAATTATTACGAACTTTAAATCCGAATAATTCCGGTCTATCCGAATCAATCCGAATGTTTCCGAAAAATTCGGATAAATTCAGATTCATTCGGATTGACAGGATTTATTCGGATATAAAGTTCGGATTAATTCTGATAAATTCGGATTGACCAGATTCATTCGGATAGACCGGATTCATTCGGATAGACCGGATTCATTCGGATCCATTCGGATTGAAAGTTCTGATTGACCGTATTGACCGGATTCATTCGGATTGAAAGGTCGGATTGATTCGGATTTATTCGGATTGATCAGATTTATTCGGAATAATTCTAATTAATTCTAATTGACCGGATTAATTCGGATTGAAAACTTTCTTCGGATTAGATGGGAATGAAACTGTTTGGTTTGGATACAAATTCCGGAATGATTCGGAAAATTTCGGATTGGTTCAGAATGAATTTCAAGTCGAAGCTTTCACTAGGGTAAACAATTAAAGCGTTAAAAGACATTAATGTACAGAATCTCAAAAATTATATTATGTACCTTCCAAAACATTGTCTGTAATTTATAATGTAATTTAATCTTTGTATTATATTCAAGTGATTGATCCCATAATGAAATTGATCGATTCGAAGTGCACATTCTCATATAATATCATACACCACTTACAAAAACTTTCCGACTTAATAATATTTGATATACAGTATACACATCTCTATTTAAGTGGCGCCTTTCTAAAATACACTAAATAAAGTAAATGTTTCAATTTTTATTGAATTAATACCTAGTTTTTAGGCCTCTTCGACGCTTGTTGTAAACCAGTGATGTCCAACGTATGAGTAAGTGAGTAAAAATCAGCCCTGTGCATCTTCAAAAAAAATGGCGTACCCTTAGTGTCACGAGTGGGTTAGTTCCAATTTTCTCCAGCATGGTGCCACTTGACATATCACTCCCGGTTTTTCCATTGCAAGCAAAGAAAATTGATTAGTTTTTAAAAGTTTTTAAGTAAAAAAAGAATTTTTCCGGAATCATTCAGATTTAAAGTTCGGATTAATTCTGATTAATTCGGATTGACCTGATTCATTCAGATTACAAGTTCGGATTGATTTTGAATGGAGCCGGGATTAATTCGTATGGAAAACTTCCTTCGGATTAGATCGGTATGAAACTGTTTGGTTCGGATACAAATTCCGGAATGATTTGGAAAATTTCGGATTGGTTCACAATGAATTTCAATCCGAAGCTTTCGCTAGGGTAGAGAATAATTTTTCAATCATTTCAAATAACGCTGAAAAATGCAGTATTAGTTTACAGCGTTGAACGATCTGGCCCGAGGACAATTCATAATTATTGATGATTCGAAATCATTATTTAAATAAATAAAATATTTCTTTCTTTTAATAGACATCTTATTTATTGCTCACTAAATAACTCATGTTCCAAAAATACGACTTCACAGATTATTAACAATTAAATGTTGGTAAGTATAGGTACCTATAAAATGTTCAAAAATTAATACATAATTAATAATTGCCTAGGAAATCCTCTTTTTATTATATTGTTTATTATTTTGTTAGGAAATTAATTTTAATTTTCAGCCTATTTAACTTTTTATTTAAACTAGCAAACCAACACGGGCGCTACGCGCACGATTATTTATTTTACTTCTTACAACTTCAAGTTATTCAAAAACCAATGCAATTTTGCTGAGTCAAATTTAGAGAGCAGATTTGAAACAACAATGTACGCAAGATTTTAGAGACATATCGTTACATCACTTCTTTTAGAGATGAATTACAAGACGGAATTTGAAGGAATTTTAACAATTTTCAAGTGCTTCTTATGAAATTCCAAAGATTTTTTTAGGATTTTTAAAAGATTTCGTAGAATTTTAAGGTATCTCAGGATATTTCGCGGAATTTAAAAAGAATTCATGAAATTTGAAGAGAATTTTTAAAGTTAAGGAATTTTGAGGGACTTTAAAAGTTTTGAAATTTTGAGTAATATTAAGAGGTTTCTAAGAACTTTAAGAGATTCCAACGAATTTTAAGCGATTTCTAGTGTTTTCGTGAAATTTCAAGGAATTTTAAGGGAATTCAAAAGATTTTTATGATTCTTAAAAAATTTTGTGGGATTTCTAATAATTTTAATGAATTTTAAAGTATATAAAGCGAATTCAAATATTATCGTAGAATTTAAAGAATTTCAGGGAAGTTTCTAGGAATTTTAAGAGTATTTCACAAACTTAAACGAATTTCAAGAGATTTTTATGACTTTTAAAATATATTATGGGATTTAAAGGATTTTAAAGTTTGTCAGAGATTTTTAAGAATTCTAAGAGATTTGAAGGGATTTAAAAGATTTTGTGAAATTTTAAAGGATTTCATACAATTTGATGAGATTTCTTATAATTTTAATAGATTTTAACCCTCATCAGTCCCTCATTTCGCCACCTTAATCAGTAAATTAAAGATAGTTTAAATTTCTTTCTAATATTTTTTTTCTAATTCTAATCTAATGAGGAAATATTAATTCAAGATTGAAGAACTTTTTTATGTTGATTCGACTATTTTTGTGTCGAAAAATATTCGCCTTTCTTCCAGTATTTAAATAGAATAATTGTGCGGTAAAGTTGAAAATAGTGTCAATTTGACACTAAAGGACTGATAAGGGCTAAAGGATATAAAGGGATTTTATATGTTATTGTAGTATTTTAAGGAATTTCATGAAATTTCTAGGAAATTTAAGAAATTTTCACGAGATTTAACAGTTTTCAAGAGATTTTTTATGAGTTTTTAAATATTTTATAAGATTTAAAGGAATTTAAAGTTCGTCAGTTAATTCTTTGAGGGATTTCGAAAGAATATCTACACATATATATGATTTTTAAAATATTTTGTAGAATTTAAAAGGATTTCGAAGGTTGCAAAATTTTAAGGGATTTCATGAGATTTTTCTAATTTTTAAAAGATTTTGTGGAATTTTTAAGGATTTTATGGAATTTGATAATATTTCTGAGGATTTTAAGAGATTTTAAATATTAAGAAATACTAAGAAGTTTTTAGGAATTTTTAGAAATTTTTGTGAATTTTATTTTGGATTTCAAGAGATTCATGATTTTAATGGTTTTTGTGGATTTTCAAGGGATTTCTAAGGTTTTCGTGAAATTCTTTTGCGCCATTAGTTTGTTTTTCTTCTTTCAACTTCAAGTCATACAAAAGCTAATCAGATTTGCAACAACAATGTGTGCGAGATTTTCGAGACATTTCGTTACATCACTTTATTAAGAGAGAATTTAAATCTAAGATTAATTTAATCTGCTAGAATTATCACAAGATTTCTTAGTTCGCATTTTCCCTTTATAATGTATGTAAACCTTTAGAAAAATTATTTTGAAGTATTATATTATTAATATTGTTTTGATATCAATAAGTTTGTACGCGGAAAAATCCTTTTTTTACCTAAAAACTTTAAAAAACTAATTAAGTTCCATGGCGTGCAATGGAAAAACTGGGAGTGATTTTTCAAGTGGCGCCACGCTGCTGGAGAAAATTGGAACTAACCAACTCGTGACGCTAACGGGGACAAATTTTAGCACTCAAATATGGAGAGATGCACAGAATAATAAACATTAAACATAAAATCAACCAAAACCTTCTTTCTGCTTAAAGATAATAAAATGTCAATATAGTTCACATTATGATCTTCATTTAATGCTTATTACCTCCATGTTAACTTCTCAGTATCACTTTTTATTAAATTTATTGGCACGTAGCCGCTATAAAGAATAAGGCCCATAAAATAAGAAGGTCAAAGTCGTTAAAATATGATTACGTCACATCGTAAATGAACGGACGCAAATCCTCTTTTATCAAAAGTTATGAGTCATTTGAAATTTGTTAAAGGTTTAACGACAATTAAAGGGAAGAATTATTTTTTATAATAGTTTCGAAGTACCCTCATTTATGAATGCAAAATTATGACTTGAATTGGGCGAGAATGTAATCTAGTGCATGTTGGGTGAGTTATTTTACACAATAGGCGGTTGCTCTAGTAAATGAGAATGCAACAAGTGTCGAAGGAGAAACGTCGCGTCGTCAGGCCTCAGTTATAACGTAGGGTATTTTTCTTTTCTTTGCAACGCGACCACAAACTGCTTGAAATCTGATAGGCGTTTTTCAGACACTCTTGAGATGTCAAATTCCAGAAAATGAGATATGATACATAACAGGTTTTTACAAGTTTTTTCAAGCTGTTGAGAAGAGGAAAATTTGAAAAAGAATAGAATAACTCTTTTAATTCCCTGGCGAAAGTTTCGGATTGGAATTTATTCCGAACAAATCCGAAATTTTCCGAATCATTCCGGAATTTGTATCCGAACCAAACAATTTCATTCCAATCTAATCCGAAGGAATTTTTCAGTCCGAATTAATCCGAGTCCCATTCAAAATCAATCCGATATTTTAATGCGAATGTATCCGAATGAATCCGATCAATCCGAATTAATCAGAATTAATCCGAAATTTCAATCCGACTAAATCCGGTCAATCCGAATGAATCCATATTTATCCAGATTTTTCGGAATCATTCGGATTGATTCGGATAGACCGAATTCATTTGGATCCATTTGGATTGAAAGTTCTGATTGACCGTATTAATCGGAGTCATTCGGATTGAAAGGTCGGATTGATCAGATTTATTCGGATTAATTCTGATTAATTCTAATTGATCGGATTATAATTCGGATTGGTTTGAATGGGCCTCGTATTAATTCGGATTGAAAACTTTCTTCGGATTAGATCGGAATGAAACTGTTTGGTTCGGACACAAATTCCGGAATGATTCGAAAAATTTCGGATTGGTTCGGAATGCATTTCAATCCGAAGCTTTCGCTAGGGTTGCCCGCATCGAAATTATGAACCTCTCTCAAACCTCTAGCTTATTTTTACGAAGATTGTTATTATTTATTGAAAAGTTTAAAAATAAAGTTAAAAATAAATATAAAAAATATTTATTTACTCACATTTTTCCAAAATTGTATATGTACATAAAAATTGTGAAATTTCATCCATTTATCTGCAACCGTCCTCGAGTTATAGCAATAAGAAAAAAGGGTGAAATTTAATGTATCAGAAACTTTGAGCATTCAAATGAACGAAATATTTTTTCCCAATTCGTTTTTATCCAGAAATATTGTTCTTAGTAAAAATAAAAATAGGAATATAAATTCAGGGTATCTAGCGACCGGGAAATCCAGGAATTTAGTAGATCTTGAAAAATACGGGAAAATGCTGGGAATTCTTAGAAAGATCTGGGAATTCTGTTGCCATAAATTCGTAATTTTCATAATTAATTTCAATAATTTTTCAACATTAATTTGAAGATTTTAAAACAATTTAAAAAGAATTATTTTGCAATTGATATGATTTCGAGATATTTTGAATGGTTTTAAAGAGACTTTAAAAGATTTCAAGAATTTTAAACCAATTTAAAAAGATTTTAAAGATTTTAAAGAATTGCAAGAGAACTGAAGGAATTTCAAAAAATGTAAAGAAATTATTATTCATTTAAAAAATGTCAAGGTATTTTAAGAGATTTAGAGTGATTTTAAGGAATTTAAGGGTGTAACCTAGTTGGTTACTTTCGAGAAGAAAAACATTTTTTTTTTTTACATTTTTCGAATGAATATGCATCTAAGAATATTGTGCAGGCATCGAAGATTGAATTTTGCTAAGATTTTTTTATGATTATTTGTTTAAAAAAAACTTTAAACGCGTTTTTCTCAAAACAACGTTTTTCGGACGCCCTTCACGATTTCTCCGGAACCAGCGGGCCGATCCTTCTAAAATTTTGACCACATATTCTACACATAAGAACTCACAAAATGACCTATTATCATGTTAAAATTTTGATTTTTACTATATTTTTTTTTACAAAAAACAGCGAAAAAAGAAACACTTTTTTCAATTTTTTTGGTTTTTGTTAATTAAAAGTAACAAAAATAGTTCAAAATTAATATCCGTAATTCATTTTGTAGCCACTATCATACCGAATCTAAAACACTTCGTTTTTTTTTTTTTCGATAAGCCGTTGTCGAGATATCGTGGAGGAGCCGACTTGCCTCCAAATTATGGCGTTACGATCACCTGCGGTTTTTGTAGACAAAAGTTAAATAACAAAAATTAAGAAAATTTTTTTTATGTATTCTAAGACTTAATAATCACCCCTTGCAAGTTTCATATTAATATCTTCCATAGAATGCTCACAAAAAATTCCCGAATATAGCCTATTTTTTTAGCCTACCAACTAGGTTACACCCGTAAAGGGATTTTTAAAGATTTTAAAGAATTTCGAGTGAATTAAAAAGATTTAAAGAATTTTCATAAACTTCCAAGAGACTTTACAGCATGTCAAAAGAATTTAAATGATTTTAGGGATTTCAAGATATTTTAAGGGATAGCGTCAATACAAATATTTTCAGCTTTTAGAGATTGAATTTCCTTATTATTTTAATTATTCCGAACAGTTTTTACAAATCGAAAATGACCCGCAATTGTCCTATAATAACAATTTCAACAATTTTAAAGATGATTCAACTTCATCTATTGAAAAAAGATGAAAAGGTAAGAAAAAATTCCAAAATAGGTGAAAAAGATGAATAGGTGACGATTTCTGATGACTGGTACTACACCATTAGCCAACTGACAACCCTTCAATTAAATAATTTAAGAAAATTTGTAAATTGTCACAATTACGAAGCTTCCTCAATCTCTATATAAGAAAGCAAAAGTTACAAAAAAAAAATATCTATATTATAAAAAGATCCAGCTCCCCATAATACTCCCATAATAACCCCATAATACTCCCATAAGACCTCATAATACTCCTATAAGACCGCATAAGACTCCATAGGACCCCCATAAGACCCCCTTAAGATCCCATAAGACTCCCCCATAGGACCCTATAAGAACCCCATAAAACCCCACAAAACCCCCATTAGATCTCCATAAGACCCTATAAGACACCCATTAGACCTACATAAGAAACCCATGACCCTAACAGCCCACGTGACATATACCCATATAGACTCCATTAGACCACCTTTGTGACCATCAGCCCAGTATGTATGATGCATTATAAGGGTGAACCCCCATAAGACTTCAATAGGACCCCTTAAGACCTCCATAAAACCCCATAAGACCCCATTTTAAATAATAAAGTAAAAATAAAAAGTATTTTAACAAAGGTTATGAGTGATAATGACGAATTGTATGGTTTCTGCTAATATTAATACTAATATTAAACCATAGAATTGATCAGCACCATAAATGGTGGGTCAAGGGGTCAGATGATATTTTAATGAATAAAATTAAATTTGCTCAAAATGAATCTAAATTTCTGACATAAAATTATAAAAAATATAAATAAGGTATATGTTTAAAATAAAAGAAAACAAAGAGAAAAATAATATAAAAGGGGGTTAGCGCGCATAGCGCGCAGGAGGGCGAAGCCCCATTAGTTTATAAATAAAATTAAATATCTGCTGTATTCAAACAATTAAAGAGGATCTGTTCGTTATTGAAATACAACCACTTGATCCACTTAAAATCTCTAACCTTAAAGAATTTAGAGTATTAAAAGAGGGTCTAAATTTCGAATCAGGTTGAGTCCAAGAGGTCTTGAAGAGGGTCTTATAAAAGAGTTAATTAATTAATTATAGGAAGTTTGCAAGAGGATTTTGACAATTAAGCAGGACTAAAGAAGGCTTGAGTTAGAATCAGCCAGGGCTAAAAGAGTTTCAAAATTTCAACTCGGATATCCAAACATTCTCTCTTAACTAGATAACACACGAATAGTTGCTAAGATTCATTAAATTACTTTACCTAATACATTAGCTGTAAAAGCGTAACGTTTAAAGCCATCTATTATGCATTTGATCAGATTAAAAAGACTGATGTAGTAGATTAGAGGCACGAGTTTATACCGTAATAAGTTTTTACTACAGTCGACTTTGACATACCGCCCTCTTGAAGACACTCGAAAGGCTCGAAGACGCCCAATATACACTGGGACTCCTATTGTGGTCAACTCTATTGCTGACTTCCTTAGAAATTGGGTTCGCTCCCAAATTTAGATAAGGGGAGGTGAGTAGTATCCTAAGGTACTACTCACAGTAGGCAGTACCCTAAGTGGATAATTTCGTTAGTTGGCTTAAGTTCACCAGAGTTCGCTTTCAATACGAAAAGCAGCCAATCAGACGCAACTATTCGAAAGCATCCAATCAACCAATCGCGCCATGCACATCATCGTGGAGCCCACGTTGGGAACATTCGGATATACGGCCCTGACTCGTTTACCTGCTCGGAAACCCCATAAGCGTCAACTCACCAATCGAGACCTGACCAGAATGGGAGACCTAGTGTAATTGGTGTCTCACTCATTCTTGCACAGTACACTGGGACCCCCTTTCATGTCAGGTCTCGGTTAGTCAGTTCAGGTTAGTTGCCACTTATGGAGTTCGTGAGCAGGTAAATAAGTCAGGGCCATGTGTACCAGTGTTCCCAACGCGGGCCGTTGGGAACACTGGTAGAATACACCGTAGCCCACTTTTTGGCTACGGTACTGCCGAGCTCGCGGCGCCACTCTTTCGACTCCTCATCTCCCCTCAACTAAATTTGGGAGCGAACCCAATTTCTAGGAAGTCAGAAATAGGGTTGACCACAATGGGAGTCTCAGTGTAAATTCTACTACGCTTCGTGGCCAATAAGAAGTCAAGAGGTGGGGAAAAACGCTGCCGATTGGTTACAAAGCGTAACCAATCAAAGAAGCAGTTTGAGGAAGCAGCACTTCTTCTCCTCTACTTGTATTCTCATTGACCTTGAAGGGTAACAGAATTTACTGTGTAGTAAAAACTTCCTATGGTAAAAACTTACTGCCTCAGGTCCAGTTTCGAAATAGATGGTTAGGTTTTTACACAGATAGAGTTTAGAAACATACTTGCTGATTTTTTATATTTGTTTCTTTAGCTTCTTTAGTTTCTTGCTTTTGAAAGAAGAGTACATTCCAAACTCTCTCTGTTATCAAAATACACATCATTTTTCTCGGATAGTACACGGAGAGAAGTTTGGTCGAACCGTCGCGCTAGCGGTGAGAAGGTCGCTGCACTTCAGATTGGTGTGAAGTCTGCTCTAAATTTGGAGCACTGGTTACCCCACTCTTGGGTGGATCAACGCGTCAAACGGCTCGACTACACGATTAGTGGAACGGTTCACCCAGTTTTGGGTAATGGTTCGCCCAAATGAGTGGAACCGTTTGACCAAACAGAGGTGATGCAGCTCACTGTGTTATTGACGTAACAGCTGCGCGTGTTGGGCAAACGGTTCTACCAAACTTCTCTCCGCGTACCTAAGAACATTTTCCAAAAATGCAAAAAAAATCTAATATTGTAAAATTACCCTGAACGTAACAAAATAACAGGTCTTGCCTGAAAATCTCCACTATTTAAGCCACTATAGGCAATTGACGATCTTATCTTGAGTTCGTATTAAGCACTTCAATGTGCACAATTGTAGTCGATGAAGAAGAAAATTGTAGACTAGCAAACTAGGATAAGTCTATGCAACAAAAAGATAAGCCCCCTTCTTCTTTTGCATTCACAGCATCTCAAATTCTTCCCGAAAATTTAAAATCTTTAAACTTAAATCTTTCTCAAAATTTTACCCTTTAAGTGTCCGCTGCAAGAGTCAATATCTGATATGATCACACATATTTCCCACCATAAGTTTTTATCTCGTATTCCTATATTATACAAATTTCCTAACAAATAGTTCCTCTTTGGCAACGCATTGACCTATTTACCCTTTATTCTCGCTGATGAGTACACAGTCCCTACCCTGGCGAAAGTTTCGGATTGAAATTCATTCCGAACCAGTAAGAAAATTTCTGAATCATTCCGAATGGGAATCTTTGGTTTGATTTCGGATTTGATCGTAATGAAACTGATTGGTTCGGATAAACATTCTAAAATGAATTCAAACTGATAGAATTTTTTGTATCGGAAACTTTAGTCAGAGTATGTTATAGTACCTCGTTTGGATATTGTATTGCACACTATTATGAAACTAAAAACAAATGTCCTTAGACCTGTGTCAGTAAAGTGTGTTGTGCCCCATTCCTCTGGACATCCTTGTCCCTCCTTTCTTGTTCATCCGTATCTCTTAATCCTCCACTAATCGTGATATTCGTTCTCGAGGTCATCGTGACTCCTGTTGAAGTTTTGCTAATTAACAACCCTCGTTCGTCCTCTTCTTCCTCAAGTTCTGCCTTCGACTGGGCAGACACGACCATTCTATCAACTGGATGCCTTCCAGTATTTCCTTTATTCTTCCTCGGGAATACGCTATTCTCAAAATGAAGATTGGCATTCACCTCCTTACTGGCTGCACAAGTGCAAGCCTTTGCAAAGCTTTTCCGGAAATTGTCACTGAGGAAAGCATACAGAATAGGGTTCATAGCACTGTTGCAGTAGGCTAAGACCCCTGCCAGTAGGAACATCATGATTGACAGATCAGACTGACACGCGTTGGGTTCTGTGTAAATTAATGACATCTGAGTTATCCAGTAAGGTGCCCAGCATAAGATGTAGGCAGCTATGACGGTTAGTACCATTGTCGTTACTTTTCTGTTTGAACGCCTCCTATCGTTCGACCGATTCTGGGGTCCCACTGTCTGAAGTTTTCTCAGAACAAGGATGTAGAAGACCAACACAAGTATTAGAGGAATAATGTAACCGAGAATTAAGGTGTAGAGTGTGAATGTTGTTTGTCCACCCTGCTGGTCAGGCCAGAGGATGTTACAACTGACTTGACCACTCACGGTATGCTCGCTAGCATAGAGAATAACAGGAATCATGAAAATGGCACTAATCACCCAAGCACTAACTGAAACAATTCTGGAAATAAAAGGAGTTCGGAATTGTGGAGATGATATTGGGTGACAAACAGCGATGTATCTATCTGCACTCATTATGAAGATGAAGATGCTGCTTGTAAATTGATTGATGCTGGTTGTTGTCATGTAGATCTTACACATAAGGGTGCCAAACATCCATTTACGTATTGTCATTGTTGTCATTAGAAATGGGATCCCGATTAGGAAACACTCGTCTGCTATTGCCAGGTTGACGATGTAGATATTGGTGACAGTTTGCATCTTTGAAAATCGGGCAACAACGTAGATGACCATGGTGTTGCCCACGAGGCCTGCTATGCAGACGCCCGAATAGATGATCTGAACAATGAAGGTTGTTATGGAAAGATTCGAGGAGCAGTCGATGATTATACTTGAGTTGTTGGTGAGGTTGAAATTATCATTTACACTGCTGTTCATGATGATGATTAGGTCCTCCTTGGGCAATCTAATGTTTATTTTAGGACTTTAAAGGACTTGTAGTCTTATCCCTCGGTGAGTTTATCGATTCTTTTAGTGATGAAATTTCTGATAGGGGGAACGGTCGCGATGGCGATGGCGCCATGTCATTATTACAAAGCAGACGACCTTAGACGAAGTTTTAAGACTGGATCTGTAATCAGAAAAAAAAAAGAATTGCTTTAGTATGATTTGTCACAGATTTCACACGAACAGTATTGGGATTTATCTCTCTATATTATAAAAAGATCTCGCCGCCGCCGCTGTGTCAAGAATACATCGCAAGTGACATATGCCCTTCTTGACCCCCATTGACCACGTGAGCTTCATGACGATACGCCCTTCTTGACCCCCTCGATCACGTGACCTCATAACGATACGCCCTTCTCGACCCCCCTCGATAACGTAACCACCATGACGATACATCCTTTTAGATCCCCCTCGATCACGTGACCCCCATGACGATAAGCCCTTCTTGACCCTCCTCGACCACATAACCCCCATGGCGATACGCCCATCTTAACCCCCTCAACCACATGACCCCATTGATCATACGCCCTTCTTGACCCCCTCGATCACGTGACCTCATAACGATACGCCCTCCTTGACCCCCCTCGATAACGTAACCACCATGACGATACACCCTTCTACATCCCCCTCGATCACGTGACCCCCATGATGATAAGCCCTTCTTGACCCTCCTCAACCACGTGACCCCCGTGACGATACGCCCATCTTAACCCCCTTGACCACATGACCCCATTGATCATACGCCCTTCTTGAACCCCTCGATCACGTGACCTTCATGACGATACTCCCTTCTTGACCCTCCTCGACCATGCGATCTTCATGACCACGTCACTCTCATTGACTTATTGACCCCCCTCGACTACGTGACCCCTATGGCCACGTGACCTCCTTTGACCATAAACCCTTCGACCAACGCGCGATACGTCCTTATTGACTCTCCCTTGAACAAGTAACATATGCCCTTAATGGCATATGTGACTAAGTGATATACGCCCTTCTTAACCTCCCTTGAAGCTGTGTCAAGAATCTATCCCATGTGACACACGTCCTTCTTGAACCCTATGCAGATACGCCCTTCTTGACACCCTCGACCACGTGACCCCATGACGATACGCCTTTCTTGATCCCCCTTAACCACGTGACCCCAATGAAGATACGCCCTTCTTGAACCCCATGTGAAATACGCCCTTCTTGACCACCACATGAGGTAGCCCTTATTGAAACCTACGTGAGATACGCTCTTATTGACCCCCACGTGGGATACGCCCTTACTGATCCCCCTCGAACATGTGACATATGCCCTTTTTGGTCTTTCTTTGGTAAAAATAAAATAAAAATAAAATAAAATTTGTTCAAAATGAATGTAAATTTCTACCATAAAATTATAAACAATTAAAATAAATAAATGATTTAAACAAATTTAAGAGACTTTGAAGAGATTTATGTGAATTTTCAGAGATTTTAAAAGATTTAAGTAATTTTAAATGTTCATGTGAAATTTTAAGAAAGTCTAAGATACATTCATAATTTTTAAAAGATTTCGTTTCCAGGAAGTTTAAGAGATGTTTTAAGGACTCATAACTCAAACAAATCTTGACCGATTGACTTGAAAATTTCACTATGTATTCAAAACATTTTTATCTTAAACATTTTTAAAATTTTTTTACAGAAGTACGTGGGATTTTTACATTATATTGCATAATTTTATAATAAATAATTTTCTGGCTTGAAATCACTTTCATTACCTAAAAATCATTTGGGATTTTTTAAAATCTATTAAATCTCTTAAAATCACGCGAAATCTCTTGAAATCCCCTAAAATCCTTTGAAATTCTTTAAAATATGTTAAATATCTTAACATCACTTGAAATTTTTTTAAATCACTGAAAATCTCTTAAAATGATTCTAAGTCCATTTAAAATTCTGTCGCGTCCAGCGACGTTAGTCTAATTACTTTATTTATAATTATTATTACGTAAGTTTTTACCCGAAATGTTCACTATACTCTAAGAAGACCAGCCTATGTAATCACTGTACTCTAGCTGGCATCCAATAATGTACTTAAGCATCTGCCTAACTAATTAAGCAACATTTAAACAATTGTCACTTTTGATATATAAGTAAATGAATCTTGAATTCAACTCTAATGTATAAAGTCACGAGATAAGAGACCAAGCCTATTAGAAAACTCTCGCCTCTACCTGAAAGTCTTACTATCGCATCCGTATCCTCTTTAAACAAGAATACACTATACCAATAATTTCTATATAACTTCTGTATCCTGCGATCAATCTTAATTTCCTACATTCGCATTTTTCCGATCAAATCATATCGCAGTAAGAATATTCCTACATTCTGTATTTCTAGAAAAACTCATGTATCTACACCTTCTAAAATATATCAGCGAAGGTGCCCGCGCTACGCAAATTGCGTAACCACGGTCGCGAGCTAGACCCTTTGTCGCACGTGCCGTGTCCATTGTTTGTTAACTATGTACACATCTCCGCTAAAGATTCTCGGTCCAACGCCACTAAACCAGATTTATGACTTGTACCTGTCAAAACCTGCACGTGCACCCAAGATGCACCGACACCGCGGTTTTCTTGGAAAACCATAGAAAGACGCACTTCCTTATACATAGAAGGACTTCACGCATAGAATGTTCTAGAACATTCGAGAACTAGGTCAACGTCACCATACCCTAACATTTTCGGGGAGAGACGATGAAAGGGGTAATGCCCCTTTGACTATAAAAGCAGAGAAAATGCGCCTAAAAAGTCAGTCTGATTTTTACGACCACCTGCTGCCGAAACTCTCCAGTGATCATCTACGCCTTACCCAGTCTCTCTTTAAAATTATTGTGCTACAAGTTGGACTTAGTCTCCAGACCTTCAAGTTGGACTTAGCCTTCAGAGTCAACTGTGGAACTTAGTCTTCAGACCTTCAAGTTGAACTTAGCCTTCAGAGCCAACTGTGGAACTTAGTCTTCAAACCAACGACTTCTATCATCAATATCCTACAAGTACAAGTTCTTAAATTCTAACATTATCTGTATCTTTTCGAAACAGCGAGAGCATTTCCAAGGCGGCGATAGTTTTCCCTATATTGTAGTTTGATTCTTTACTTTAAATAAATTTATTGTAACTCAGGTTTTCTAATATATTTCTCTATTTAATTCTGTGGTTATCCTCATCCCAGTGATAAATCCTTTCCTTATCCTAAAACGAGGAACCTCTCTAATTCTTAAATGAGGAGTAAGTTGAGTCCTCCGGGACGCAAAAATTCCATGGAATCTCCTAACATTGCTTTAAATCACTTTAAAAATTTTTAAATCCATTTAAATTCTTTAAAACTTCTTAAAATCATTGTCAACCCCTAAATGTAACTATTTTTAAATCTTTTTGAAAATTTCTTCAAATGCTTTGGAATCTTTTGATATCACTTAAAAAATTTTGAACTGCTGTTAATTATTTCAAACTAAAATCCTTTAAATTATTAGAAATTAGAACTAGTTAAAGTTCTAATTTCTTTGAATTTTTTTCAATTGTATGGAATTCCTGTTAAGCATTAAAATTTTTTTCTAAATCTTTGAATTTTTTTAAAAATTACTTGTTAAACTTTCTTAACTTTTTGAATTTTTTCTCCAATTCCTCAAAATCTTCTAAAAGTGCTTCAACTCACTTTGTAACGGTAATGATGTGTCCCTAAATATGGGCACAGCACAAGTATGCCTGCGCATAGGCAACCCGCTCCGCAGGCATACACACGAACTCATCGTTGCGTAACTACCATGATAGTGGGTGACTTTACACCGGCTTATAAAATCTCCTCCAGCTGATCGACTCTGTCGGTAATGTAGGCCATCAAAGGTAATGAATTACATTACATACAGAGTCAATTAGCTGGAGCAGATGAATTTTATAAATTGAGAACCCTTCTTTGACGCTCTTTCCGAGGCGAAAGTTTCGCTCCGCCCAACAGTTCTACGCGCGCTTAACTAACGTTCCGCTCGCCGGTGTAAAGTCGCCCAGTGATGGATGAATGAGGGAAGGATCGATTGGGACGTTCAGTCAGAATTCCGCTAGATGGCGCCCCACCATTCTCTCCCGCAAACGACCCCTATTGTTGAGAGGATATATTCGGGCGTTCGGACCGAAGCAGTATCCCGCCGCGGATCAACCAGTGATCACGTTTTTTGGGTGACATCCCTCCAATTGCCAATTTTAACCCTCATCAGTCCCTCATTTCGCCACCTTAATCAGTCCCTTGAGTGTCAAATTGACACTCTGAGGTAAATTAAAGATAGTTTAAATTTCTTTCTAATGGAATCAATGAGGAAATATTAATTCAAGATTGAAGAACTTTTTTATGTTGATTCGACTATTTTTGTGTAGAAAAATATTCGTCTTTCTTCAAGTATTTAAATAGAATAATTGTGCGGTAAAGTTTAAAATAGTGTCAATTTGATACTAAAGGACTGATGAGGGTTAAAGTGATCTGGAAGATCCAGAGTGCATCCAGTGGTGTTCGTGTGCTACTCCGACATCGACTGAACGACTATTTTTGAGCAGCGGTTCTCAAAGGACAAATTGTAAAGAGAATACAGTGTACGCTGCACGTCCTATGCCCCAGGTGGTGCCCAAAAGGTTAATAAATTTTATTAAGTAATTAATGCTTCCTCTATGAAGAAGCAAATCATATTTGGTTCCAGGAAGCAAAGTGCTCATTGAATGAGCACGAAAGTTGTTACCATTTCACAGCTAGTTATATGTTACTGTAGTATTTTAAAAAATGTCAAGAAATTTTTAGGAAATTTAAGAAATTTTCACGAGATTTAACGGATTTCAAGAGATTCATGATTTTAATGGTTTTTTTTTTTATTTTTAAGGGATTTCAAGAGGTTTCGGGGAGTTTTATGAAATCTTGACGAATTTTAATAAGGGGTTTCGAATGTTTTCGTGAAATTTTTTTGCGCAATTAGTTTGTTTTTCTTCTTTCAACTTCAACAACAATGTATCTTCAACAACAATGTAAGCGAGATTCTCGTGACATTTCGTTACACCACTTTTTTAAGATAGGATAATAAGACCGAAATTGTTACAACTTAAAATGTCTTAAAATCTATTTGAAATATTTTATAAAACTCTTAAAAACTTTTAAATGGTTGCGGATTGTTTTGATTTTTTTTTAATTCTTTCATATTCTTTAATTATTGTGAATCTTTTGGAATCGTTTCTAATTCTTCTTAAATCTTTAAAATTCGATACAATTCTATTCATTTTTTTCCCCAATGCTTAGAATTCTTTTCAAGTATTTTGAAATCTTTAGAATTCTTAAAAAATTTTTTTTTTTAATTTTAAGAATTTACTGCAAATATTTTGAAACCTTTTAAAATCCTAGGAAATCACCCAAAATCTTTTATATATTTATAAATCACTTTAAAATTCTTAATTGGACCTATACACATATTGGAGTTTTTTATTTTGAAAGATGCGCTACATAGGCTAAGGCCGGCACTATTTGAAATAAGAGTTTATCTGAAATAATTTTATCATTCTTTGCTTTGAGAAAATTGAAGCTGAGATTGATTCGGAAAGAGGATATAAGCTTGAAAACTGATGAGATTAGTTTTTAATGAAGAAAGTTCATGGAAAGTTCTTGGAAAAAATAAAGTATAGTGATAATTAGTTATGAGACTCTCCGATCTTTAAAACATTTTTCATCAAAATTGTAGTATTACAAGAAAGACTTATTGGATCCTCTTAATCTTATTTTTAATTAGAGAGTTTTTATTCGAGATTGTAGTATTACTTCTAGTAGCGTCTTCTTGAAATTGTCTTTCTTATTAGGTTTCCGACTGAGGAGGAGGGTTTCAAGTCATGAAAAGTTTCAAACAATTCTTTATCGATCAGAAGAAAAATCGAGTTGGCTCTCGGTAAACCCGAGGATCTGCAAAAGAAATAGTTTTCTGCAGAAATTGAGACAGAATTGTACCCTCATTCCAAAAGACCTAGGGCATTTCGCCACGGGGGTTGTCCTCGTTTTAAAAGGGCGTATATGCTTGAATGAATGCTCAGGAGGAAATTTCAAAATCGCTTTACTGCATAGGAAGTAGGGTTCGGAATCACAAATTGCCTCAAGGGAACGACACGATGATGTAATATACTGAGAGAAATTGAGCTATATTTACTTTACAATAAAAGACTTTCCAATTTCTATTTGTCTCCCAAGTCTCAGATCGGGAATTCATTCCGAACCAATCCGAATCGTTCCGGAATTTGTATCCGAACCAAGCAGTTTCATTCCGATCTAATCCAAAGGATGTTGTCAATCCGAATCAACGCTATTTCCATTAAAAATCAATCCTGATTAATAAGAATTCATCCAAACTTTAAATTCAAATGATTTCGGTCAATTCGAACTTTCAATCCGAATAAATCCGGTCAATCCTTTCAAAAAGTAATCTTTCTGAATTTTTAAAATAATTACTTTCTGCAAGGTAATCCTTTCAAGGTAAATCATTTTTAATCTGTGGACCCCAATCCGAAATCAATCCGAAGACACTTTTCAATCAGTATGTCTAATCCGAACGAATCCGAAACCAATCCGATTTCAAATTTCAATCCGAACGGTCCGACGTAGAAACCGAATGAATCCGACAATATTCCGAACAACTTTCAATCATTTCCTATCCGCAACCAACAACAATCCGAATCAATCCGAAATCTAATACACACACAGACACTTTTCAATCCGTAACCACCATTCTGAATCAATGAGGACGACATAAAATTTTTCCTAATAAGTTTTTCATAATATTTTTCCAATCCTAAGAAATCCGAAATCAATTCGAAGTTACCTTTCAATACTTTTCAATCCATGCCTCCAACCCTATTTAATCCCTAATTAATCCGAATGACTTTCTGTCCTTTCCAATCCGAATAAATCCAAAACAAATCCGAACTCACCTTTTCATCTTTTTCAATTCGTTTCCCCAATCCGAAAGAATACGAGTGACTTTCAACTCTTTCCAATTCTAATAAATCTGAACGACTTTCAATCTTTTCCAATCCAAATAAATCCGAAACCATTCCAATTGAGATCGTACCTTAAAAAAAAGTTTCTTGTTGCGGTGAGAATAATTCCGGAATTTGTATCCGAACCAAACAGTTTCATTCCGATCTAATTCGAAGGAAGTTTTCAATCCTAATTAATCCGAGGCCCATTCTGAGGTCAATCTGAATTAATCAGAATTAATGCGAATGCTTTCGGTCATTCCGAATCAATCCGAGCATTCAATCCTAATGAATGCGGTCAATCCGAATGAATCCGGTCTATCCGAATCAATCCGAATAATTCCGAAAAATTCAGAAAAATTCGGATTCCTTTGGGTTGAAAGTTCGGATTAATTCTGATTAATTCAGGTTGAACGGATTCATTCGGATTATAAGTTCAGATTGATTTTGAATGGGCCTCGGATTGATTCGGATTGAAAACTTCCTTCAGCTTAGATCGGAAAATTCGAAATTACACAAAATAAAATAAAGTAAAAGTTTAGTGAAATATATGGGGCAAAATTCGTCACATACGCCCCAATAAGACCCCCATAAGATCCCCATAAGATCAGTATAAGCCCCCATATGACCACACTGAGAAAAAAAATAAAGTCACCACAACAAAATAGTTTTGTTGGTTAGATTTTGTTGGTTTTACCAAAATTTG